>BQNB010121159.1:0-20506 GCA_026074375.1 Tanacetum coccineum
CAGCAGAATATGTATTCCATTGACTTGAAAAATGTTATCCCTCATAAAAACTTAACTTGTCTGATTGCCAAGGCCTCTGCAGATGAAAGTACTTAGTTGTGAGTATTGGGATGCTTTTGACGTGGGAAGGTTCCAGCACTTAGTTGTGAGTATTGGGATGCTTGACCCCTAAAAATGTCAGTCTCTTGCTTTTTATAAAGATTAGTATAGGATTTGCACTGTTATTAGATCAATAAGTGTTAGTACTGCTAGAGTAAAATGCAACTGTTAGTCATTTTTTCCACTGTTAAGTTTCCATTGCTAGTGTAAATGTTCCCTCTGTTGGGGTAACTTTCCACTGTTAGTGTTTTTCTTGGTTTTGGACTAACAATTGTAGGATGATCATGTCATGAAGAAGTCTATATGATATCAATAATGCATCAAGGTTGAACCTGACATCATATGTTGTCACTCTGTAAGTCAATATATCTTAGGTTGGGGCTAAGAAACCTCTAGGATTAGGGTATTCATAGAATACTCATGGCCGGTCTTAGACTGTCCCTACTGGTGAATGGAGGTTTTTGTGACAATATAGGCTAGTTGAATTACTTCCTTAAGTCCTTAAGCTTCCGAGGCACTGTAGTATGAGTCTTTATTCATGGGTTATACACAAATTTGGTTCTTAAGAGCTACCTTCATGTCTAGCTAGGCATTTCTAGTGTGTATGATGTGTACTGAGACATTTGGGTATGTATTTATTAGAGAAGGGACTTATACTGCCAAGACATTTGACCTAGTATGGATGTGGTAGGGTGGTGACTCAGGGAACTTTTATAATGGGTTAAACAGGGATACAGTGGTGAATATGTGTATTAATTTTCTTTATGGGTCAGATAGCGAGCAAAGGACTCATGAATTCATGCATATCTATCTTGCTCATGCAAGTGTGTGTGTATGGATAGGGTAGGCTTACTTTTGATTATTGAAGATAAGTTAATACCCTTAGGAATATTTCCTACTGTTTGGCAATTTGTTTCCACTGTTAGGCATAGTTTCCTCTGTTAGACCAATTAATCCTGCTGACAATATAGCTGTTGGTACTGTTTGACTAAAAGTTTGTTCCACTGATTTATATAACCGTTGAGATATTTTCTCCCCTTTCTTCGCTATAAGGTTTATTATATTGTTGTTTCAAGATACTTCTATTATTTTTCGAGATTTCTTTATCCCAAAAGTTCAATTATCTTGATTCGACGCAAACTTATACCTCTTAGAGTCAATAATATCTCAATTACAGTCATCCACAGTACCAACTTACCTAATCGTCCTTTACCCAGAAACCTAAACCATCAAACTCTTAATGGGAAATCTTGTTTTTTTATGATTATCACAACATGGTCGCTATTTTGGAGAAAACAGAGCACAATACTGACTTCCATCAGATAGTGGACTTCCTTGAAGCCTCCCACATCAAGTATGCTTTGATGGTTTGTCCCACTATCTATGTTGCACACATCCAACAGTTTTGGTCCACTGCTAGGGTCAAAACAGTGGATGAAGCAACAAAGATTATTGCTACGGTTAATGGCAGGCAACGTAATCTCACTGAATCATCGATTAGGAGGCATCTCAAACTTAATGATGATGAAGGTATTAGTACTTTGCCTGACACTGATCTTTTTGAAAACCTTTTACTTATGGGCTATAATATTTTACCAAACCAAAGGTTCTCTTTTCAAAAAGGCCAATTTTCACATCAGTGGAAGTTTCTCATTCATACCATTATGCGGTGTCTAAGTCCAAAGAGTACAAGCTTTAATGAGTTTAGTAGTAATATTGTCACTGCTATTGTTTTTTTGGCAACTAATAGAGTCTATAATTTCTCTAAAATGATTTTTGATGGTATGGTGAGAAATATAAAAAGTAAGGGTAAATTTCTAATGTACCCTAGGTTTATTGAACAATGTTTGAAAATGAGTAAATTTGGTGTTAACAAAAAGTCTGCAATTTATGATGTACCCTTTCACACACCAAAAGTGTTTTCTACCCTGAGAGTCAACAGTCCAAGTTTTTTTGGTCGGATTGTCCCTTTATTTGATTCTATGATAGTTACACAGGGTAAAGGCTCAGAAAACCCACCTGAGCCCCATCACACACCCTCAGCTCAAGATGAACCTACTCCTCAACATGATCAAACTACTTCTCAAGAACCGCAACAACAAGAAACAACTATACCATCACCATCTCCTTCTGACGTTCCCATACATAGGAGATTAACCAAAGGGACTATACGAATTTCTCAGTCTAAAGTCCCTTCACCTGGAGCAGATGAGACTGCATCTCCATCAGGAGATGACAAACATGGGGAGGCTTTCCCTACTGCCACTAGCTTAGATGCAGAGCAGGACATGGAAAACATTACTAAGACATCTGCCATGCCTCATGAAGCATCACCAAGGGTTACTTCTCTTGGTGGTGAGGGCAGTATGCAACAACAACTAACAAAATTGATGGAGATAGTACCTGCAGAGGAAGTTTACATTGAAGCTCTACAGGTAAAACGTCCTATTATAGATTAGGAAGTCTGTGGTAAAGGACAAATAAAGTATTGGAAGATTGTCAGAGTTGGGGATCATACAGAAGTTTATCAACTATTTGAAGAGATGCTAAGGAAATTTGATAGAGATGATTTGGATAAGCTTTGGAGCCTAGTCAAGGAGACTTTCAGCACTACAGACCTACAGAGGACAAAGAGAAGATGCTTTGGGTTAAGCTAAAAAGGCTTTATGAACCATATACTAGAGACCAACTATGGGCACTTCAAAAGTACATGCATGATCCCTTGGAATGGAAGCTGTATGATACATGTGGTGTTCATCATGTATCTACAGGAAGGGGACATGAGATTTTCATGCTAGTGGAGAAAGACTATCCTTTGACAAAAGGACTCACAACTGTGATGTTGTGTACCAAGTTGCAAGTAGATCAATACTCAGAAATGGCTAATGAGCTCCTAATAAAGATATATAGTATTGCAAACAATCCAATATGATGAGATGTTTAGAAGCATCCTCTCCAGGTTAGCATTTTATTCTAGAAACTTGATTTGAAGATGGAGTGTCAAGTTTAGGGGAGGATTGTTAGGAATAAAATGCTCTAAGGCATTTCCAGTGTTAGTTATGTTCATTCCCACTGCTAGAGTATTTTCCCACTGCTAGTGTTATGTATTCGCACTGCTAGAGAAAGGTTTCCACTGCTGAAGTTTTTCCACTGCTGTCTTAAGGATAAGGATTACTCTGAGTCAAATACGCGTTATTGTTATATTTGGAATGTATCTTGTGTATATCTCTTTTATTTAGGAGATACGGTTTAGGTCTTATCTTGTACAGGGCTCCTTGTGCTATAAAAGGAGTCCTTAGGTTAGAGTAGAAATACACATACACACATCATCAATCTGAAATACATTCTCTCATAGCTTTAAGGTTGTGTAAACCCTAGTACTGGTTGAGTACTCGTATTATTACATCAATAATATTAAAGCTTTTTGTGTAACTCACTGTTCTATTCATTTCACTGTTTCATTCATTTCATTGTTATTCTTCTTGATCATTAAAGGTTAGATTCCGCATAACCTTTGGTGAAACATCTTAACAAAGTTTCTCTCATTGTTAGTTTGGATTTATCCAAGGTGACAATAACCTTACAAGCTAAGGCATTAGATCCAAGTTTAGGAACAACAAAATTTATGAAGAAAAAACCCGTTTCTAGTTTTACTATAGTAATGTTGCATTTCACTTGTTATATAAGATCAGGAGGTTTATAATTTCAAATATTTATATAAGTTAATGCTATGTGTGTTGGTGACATTTGTTAAAGTTGTAAACCACATGTTGGTCACACATGCGTCTATATGATCACTTAAGTAGGCTACGCCTATCCAATGTCTACCTACCCAATAGTTAAATCACATGCAATAAATACTCACCTAATTAACTACTTAAGACGTATGATCCATTATTTAGTCATGTTTTAGTTGACATCTAGCTAAGGTACTGTATTTATGTAGTTTTCAACTACCTAGCGTTTACAACCCTAACAAGAAATAATATATCAAGAAGTATTATAGTTAGGTTTCATGCAAACCTAAGCAAACATCGATTATTTAGCCTAACATATTAACAATGAGAAAAGAAGAGCACATAATCAAACAATAGAAAGATGACATAATTGTATGATTAATGTTATAAAACCTTAACTTAATGTTACATGTGAGCATTTGGTGTTCCAAGGACATAAACAGCCCTAAAAACAGTTTAGGGTACAACTCCCAATAACTATCCAAATTTCCATACGAAAATATGAAAATACTGCAAGAATATATCTAGAAAATTATCTCTGACGACGACGTCGGGTTATGCTCCTGACGCTATCAACTCGCCACTGACTTTAGGGTTTTCTTCCACCGCCTTATTCTGACGAAATCACATTTCATCCTGATGGCGTCACGTATAAGGTTTTACGCCGTCACGTAGGTCGTCGAGAAAACCAGAACTGATTTATTTTTAACACTTTCCAGGCACATTCACTGAAGGTGTTAGAAAGGTGGTCACGAAGCTGAAACTTGTCAATCGAGCCCAAGTCACGTGTACTCTTTCCAAGTGCTTCCCAAGTACACATAACACTAAAAGAAAGGATTTAGTGAAATAAATAGACACTTTGCATGATTTTAATGCTTAAATGACCCCGAAAAAGTGTATAAAATTACACCTCGTCAATGTGTACCACAAAACACAAGTACTCGTCATTTAATGATTAAAGTTAAGTCAAGCTTTCGATTATAAACGCTATTTAAGATTGACAACCTTAAATTAGATTAACACATTTAGGCTATAACGCCATCAGTATACATCTCATGTTGAACTAATCACTAAGCATAGGAATAACAATAGCTTTCAATAAATTGGCTAATCGCTAATTTCTTTAAGAGCTTGCGGGTTCTACACAAACCCATGCCATCATGCACCTGCTAAGAAAAAACCCAGTCCATCACGAGGCTCGTAACAAAAACCTAGGTCATCACGCACTTAATAACAACAAAATAGTTGGTTTCATTATTCAATTTAGGGTCAACCACCCCCAATGAATCAAAACCCATTCCTACATAAACCTGGTACATCTCAAAGACAATTATAAATTAACAAAACAGCTGATTTTATTATTTCTCAGGGTAAATCACCCTTACAATATTACAAAAACCCATATCATTCCTGGTACACACAATTCTGATGCATCCATAATTATAAATATTCGTTTACAAGTAACTAGTACAACCTACTAAAACAGACAACACCTACAAAATATGACGCGGAGCTACTCCTTGTTAGATTCAATGGCAAAAGCTCAAACTTAGAGTAAAAACTAAGAGTGAAACTAAGCTAAAGACACCTTCACATATACTAAAAGCTCATGCCCATTTGGCGATCACTAAGGAGCTCTTGTAAATCCTCAAATGCCTATCATGCAAAAGGAAGGTACACCTGCAATTGCTAACGTCTAATTATCTTGGCAACTCTTATTGTAGCTGGTTCATTCAGCGCAACTCTTCGACACAAGGTTACCATAAAGACATCCCTAAACTTCAATTGGACCCTTTCGAAGTGGGGATATAAAATCAGTCAGCTCTGCGAACGAACCAACTTGGTAGGAGTAAAGGTTTGATTTCGATAAGTCACCTTACTCCACTCTTACCAATCACAACCGAAGCCTATGTGACTAGGTTACTCGCCTATCACATGCGGTGTATCATTTTGGTCTCGACCCAAAGTGAACAATCGCACCTTAGATAAGCGGTGTAACATCTAAGACTCGAACCAGGATGACAAATCTACCTTGGTAGGTTTCAGAAAAGGTCAAAAGGTCGGATGCAAGACTGTCCCTGCCTTTCATTTCTATGTAATCCTGGAAACTCCCACCAGGGTCAATAAACACCCAAGGAACACCAGTCTTGGATAAAGGTGGAAGATGAGTCACAACCCTAACATCTAACCCCTGCTCTCGGGTCAATGATAAGGGCAAAAAACCACAATCTTCATCACCAATGCTAATATGCATACCTATTCCTACAAATAAAACACGAATATGTGGTTAGTACACACAACAATGGTAAAACTCTTTTGTCTACACCAAACAAAACAAAACCAAAGTCTTAAAGTTTCTTCTTGCCATGCAAGACTGACAAAACTCACCTTCGTAAAAACTCTCTTACTCAACACCCTCGAAAAAATTTCTTAGAAGCATTAAGATCTTTTAGGGTTTGGGGGAAATGAACAAAGGGAAGAAGAAGAGAAAACATTTTAAAATATTTAGGGAAACTAAAATACTTAGTGTGTAACTACACTCTTTACAAGCTCTATTTATAAGCAAAGATAACGAGTCTACGGGTTTCACTTAGCAAGGTCCGATTGGATCCAACTCATTTATTAAAGGCCCATGTACCTTACCCTATAAAGAGGTGAGGGCATCTGACGTCCACACAGACGTCAGATACAGTCAAAAGGACAAGTAAAAAACATATCGGCCAATAAATGTCAGGATGACACCGCCAGTATAAAGGCAACAGTATAACATCAAATCCCAAATATATTGAATCATTCCATATAAGGGGGTTTTAGTGTTTCCCATGCAAAGCATTAATACATGGCAAACACTTTAACAAAGAGATTCAGCATCTAGCCATCCACTAGTCATCACTACGAGTCAAAAATAACTAAGCCTAGAAACATTAAGTCCTAAGAAACAGAGACAATGGTTGCAGGCACGAACTGGGGGTACTTTATAGTGTATCAATATTAATGGCCCAAGCCTACTAAAAAATCACTGGTTCCATCCGGTTCTCAAATATGCAAAAACATGGCCAAGTCCGGTCGAGTCTCCTATTAACCTAAAACATTGAAAAATGTGAACGAGTAGATATAAGGACTATATAGGCAATGAGTCCAAACCTTAACCTTTTTATTAGACTTGAAATTAAATATTAATTGGTACATTATCACCGCTTCGTCCTTAACTGAGGAGCCCGATAGCGAAGTTCAGTCCCTAGATAATGGTGGGTCGACGTCGTATCCTAAAATCGATATTTGTTGCCTATTTTTCCCCGAGCTCCGTTATCTACTACTACTATACTTTGACGTCTTTTCACCACTTGGGTATTGTTGTAATTGTTAAAATTTTTATATTTCAACAATTAGTCGCTGGACTACCATAATTCAAAACACAATCCTTTACCGACACCATATTTTTTTATCATTTCTTCAATGGTTTCGGGCCTCAAAAGGGCGTTTTTCTATTTTTAGGCTATATTTTAGACATAATCAATTATGTTTTGTATGAGATTTTGTTTCCTTTTTAATTAGAACTTATCCTCCTTTATAAGGACGATTTTAGGGTTGTCTCTGGCAGCTTTTGAGAAACCTACAAGTTTATTAAATAAGAGAATTTCTCGTTTTGAGAATTTCGGATTAGTTCTTGTGTTTGTGTGGCTTGATTTTAATACGACAATGAAACTAAACTTACAATAACTACACTGACCCCAAGCTACAACAAACCGAGATCCAAATGAGGATGATGATAGCCAAGAGGATTATGATTTCGATCAAAATTCTCGATCTCAAAGACGCTTAAGTGCTCAATTTTAGCCTCTTAGAAGTGGTGTTGTGGAGTTTAATGGCGTATTTTATAGGTATCGTTGCTTAAAGTTTTCTAGGATTATTTTGGTGTCGTCTTCGAAGCTTAGGTTGTTTTTAGACCATGTTGGGGTTTTTTCCTTTCAGGTTTGGTTTTTAGGGTGTTTTCTTGGTGCGTTGTATTATCCAGCTTCTTGCTATTTTTTCGTTCTTTTCTAATAAAAAAATTATGCCGTTAAAAAAAAAACAAACCGAGATTCAATTCCAACACATGCCCGTCGAAACAAGGCCCGTCGAAACCTCAACTAAACAACCCGACACCGTCGTACCACTGATGACAGCGCAAAATGATGGAACAGTTGAGGGACAGTGTCCACAAATCGACTTTTGTAAGATCATCACATATTTGGCTAGGACCCTTTGCCATGACCCTTGCTTAAAAAATCTATACCGTACCACACAAATCCCGAAAAAAAATAATTGACGTTAGTATTGACAAACTAAAAAAAGTTTTTTAGAATTTAATTACTGTATAAAAGTTTCTCTTGTCCTTTCAAACTATTTCTTTATTTCATAATTATTGCGCACTTTCAAGCATCTCCATCAGAAAAGCCCGACATCTTTAATATGTAACGGCTTATGATATATTGTACCCCTGAAACACCGTTTGTACCCCCGGGTTTTTTTTCGGTTTTTTATTTATTTATTTTTTTTTTGTATTTTTATAATTTTGTATATGTTATAAAACTGTGACACGGAAAAAACGGAACGAAAAATATAAAGTTTAACAGGTCAAAAGTATGAAACTGTTAAAAATTACAGAACAGAAACTGATAAAAAAACTGCGTTGCACTGTAAAAATAGGGGTACAAAATGAATCTTTTGTATCTTTTGACACTATACAGTGGGTCAGGGGGGTACCAATAGGGGTACCCGTATGTAATTGTCGATAATTCAATTTACAATAGTTTATGTTTATCTTTTTACGTAAGAAAAAGAATTTCAACTTTATTGGAAAATTTTGCAGGAATATTAGGGCTTGAATAGTTTTGATTTGATTTGTATCAAACTTTTAATAATAGTACTTTATATAACTAATCTTCGCACTAAAAAACCGAATAATCAGTATTCATGTTCAGAATTTTGTGTGGCCAATATATTATTTTTGTGATCTGCAATTTTTTTGTAGCTAATATTTCTGTATATGTTTTCTAGAGAAATGGACACGGGTATCGTTTTACAAAGAGTATATGCTTGTGAGCTGGATGAAGAATTTATTAAAAAGGTATATGTTTCTATCATCACTTGCATGTGTTTTTTTATACAATGTACGATATATGGACACTTTGGCGTTGAGTTTGCATTTGGGTCCAAAATTATCAACCTCCTCCAGTCCCCCATGTCACGCCTTTAGTGGCGCGGTGCTCAGGCTTGATCTATGTGGCCGGAACGTTAAACTATTGCGTTTTTTTTAACAAAAGTTCCGCCTCATGTTAGAGAGTCATTTTATGCGGCATTATGGTTTTTGGTCCACTTTGAATTTACACTAAACTTTAAAACCCCTCTCATCTCTTCTCTTCTTTATATTGCGCTTATGTATATCATCATCATTGTGTGCAGTGCACCATCTTTATAAGAAAACCACTTGTTTTTCTTGTCAATATTGTCATATTTGACGCACTATTCAAATATGAGTTTGGTACAAGTGTTCAAGGTTTTTTCCACCTCTAATGATTGAATGGCTCTCTTCCCTTCTGTTCATTCATATTTATTGACCGATCATAGTATTGATCAAGTGACGAATGTTAATAGAGGGATACTGTATCAGACGGGTATCCTTAACTAACCTTTTTCTTGTTAAATTTTGCAGGATAAGAAGGTATGGCGTCGTCGAAAAGCTTCGGCAGGGGCCATTGTTGCCCCCGCGGCTTGTAAGGTGGCAGAGGTTCTGGTGAAAAAAGGAATGGCAGTAGAACAAGGGCAACACATGTTTTCCTTGGATGTTCAAGTCCCTTTTAGTTCCTCCCCATCTGTTACACTCTCTGAAGAAAAAAAATCAGAGATCAAGAAACTACTGGAGGAGCAGTCAGGTGAGCTAGTCGAGCTGCACAATGCTGAAAATAGCCCAATGGCAGGGCTTGATAACAAAGAAGACGTTCTAAAAGGCTATGCAAGCTTCAAGAAGTTTGATACTGTCCTGGACCATTCGGATCACCTTTTTTCAGCAGAGAGTTCCTCTTCCACGAACCAGGTCAGTGTGTAATTTTCATTTGATTATTCACGTGATAATTATAATAATAGGTTGCTCTTTCCTTTCATCACTCGTGACACATACTTATGATTGATATGTTACAGCCAAAACAATGGGTTGACATGATACGTCAAGAGCGCACAATTCTTGCTGAGAGCTTACCTGGTATTGCATTGTTTTCTGTAAAGCAAGAGATTCAATGTTTAATGAATTGATATATCTATTTTGTTTACAACAGATACAATATTTGTGAGCTTATGAGATAGGAAGAATTTATTAAGAGCTGTGATTATCGGACCACCGGACACTCCTTATCATGATGGCCTTTTCTTCTTCGATGTGCAATTGCCAAGCAACTATCCTAATAGCCCGCCAGTATGTCATCCTCTCTCTATATTTGTCTACTTAATAGCTAAATACATGTGAGGGATTAGTTTAACGTATTTTATGAATGGTTTATTATTTATTTCAGCTCGTGTGCTCGCACTCCGGGATTATTGGGGTCAATCCGAATCTGATTTGTGATGAAGTTCCCTTGATCCTTCTAAATACAAACCGCACACTTGAAAAGGAATGGTGGCCTGGCACTTCATTGCTCCAACTTCTGCAATTCTTAGAACATAAGATTTTGAACACAGATCCGTTGTTTAATGGACTTGCAATGACGAGCGATATTGCTGGAGATTGGTGTTCCTTACTATACAGCGAAAACATCTTCATTAAGTCTCTAAAAACAATGGTGCATACCATGAACAGACCACCAAAGGTTACATATTTTAGTCTCTTTTAGTTTCAGCTTGGGTAAAATATAGTATGCTTATATCATTAGTTGATGTTTTGTGATGCTTGCAGCATTTTGAGTCTTTTGTGGCCGGGCATTTTATCAACCGTGCGCGTGATATCTTACTGGCATGTAAATCTTACAAGGAAGGTCAGCAAGTCGGGTTTCTTGCCTGCAAGGATAACAAGGCCTGCTCAATGGAGTTCCGGAAAGATATTGATTCATGCGTCCAGCCCCTTGTTAAAGCATTTAAGAAAATTGGATCACAGGTATTTTGAAAGAAATTTTCATCTAAGTGATAGATATGTCATTAGTGAAAGATTTTTCTCTGTTATCGTGTTTTAATCCACTGCCATAGTGCCATGTCTCATCTACATTTATGATCTTGGAGTTCTATTCTAGAACATTACCCACTGCGCCTTTGATGTTTGTGGGCATAGTAAAACCACCATGCACTTAAACTGTTTTATGCTTTCGAAATTTGTTATGATAGAGTTGAGCAATCATGTTTAGATGGATATTACACCCAGGGATTTCTGTATATAGCTAGGATGTGTTTTATCATTTAACCGGGGACACATTGTCCCTTTTACCCAAAAAAAAATAGGATGTGTTTTATTTTATATTTGGTTATTTTAATTACTTCAATTTTGTCAGGTTGTGGTAAAAATGCACAAAAAGAAAAATAAAAAGGTATACATATTTTCTCTTTCCTTTACTCCTATATTCCAATCTAGTAGTAAAGTTCAGAAAAGTTTTTGCTATGTAACCAATTGAAATTTTCAGGCCGCTCTTAAAGCCCCTTCACGTTCAGCCCCATCCTCCGAACATGAAAAGGTAGGGGTCAAGAAATATTTGGAGGAAATTTCAGGTGTATCTTGTTCTTCTATAGAGGATGTGTTAGTGGAGCAGGATAATACTGAAAACAGCGCAATGATTGTTCCCTGTGACGAAGAAGATACTCTGAAAAGGTATGAAAACTTCAAGAAGTTTGATACTGTCGTGGACCATTCGGATCATCTTTTTTCAGCACATACTTCAGCAGAGACAGTGAAGAAGGCAAGTGTGTGTATTCGTAGGATTATTCTCTTATTAATAATGATGGTAATAATAATTATCATAAAATGTTGTTACAGCTACCAAAAGAATGGGTTGACAGGATAAGTGAAGAATGGAAGGTTCTGCAGGAACACCTGCCTGGTATATGCCAATTCATTAGAGCACTATATTCTTGTTTGATAAGCAAGTGATTTCACTTTTATGCATATTTTGGCTCAACAGATACAATATTTGTGAGGGTTTATGAAGATAGGAAGGATCTTTTAAGAGCTGTAATTGTCGGACAAGAGGGGACTCCTTATGAAGATGCCCTCTTTTTCTTTGATGTGTGTTTCCCAAGCGACTATCCTTATAGCTCACCTGTATGTTATCCTCTTATTTTCTCTAGTTTATCCGAGTACATAAATATACATATGCCACTTAGTTCAACTTAATTTATAAATGTTGTTTATTTTCTTTCAGTTAGTGTCTTCTCATTCTGGTGTTCTTATCGGACCAAATCAGAGTACGCGTGGTAAAGCTAGCTGGTTCCTTCATGCTACAACTAGCATACTGAAAAAGACGTGGGTGCCTGGCACATCAAATATCCTCCAGTTCCTCGTCTCCATACAGGGTTTGGTTTTGAACGCAAAGCCTTTGTTTAATGGTTATACACTCATGACTGATGTGGCTGGAGAATGGTGGTCGTTTCTATATAATGAGAACACAATTATAAAGTCACTCAAAACAATGGTGTATACCATGAAAAGACCGCCCAAGGTTACATTCTTTATTTTCTGTTTGTCCTTGCCTGGTTAAAAATGGTACGAGGATCTAATTAAAGTTTTTTTATGATTCTTGCAGCACTTTGAGTTTTTTGTTGATGGGCATTTTTGCAAGCGTGCGCGTGATATCTTATTAGCATGTAGGTCATACACGGACGGTCTGCAAGTCGGGTGTCTTGCCAGTGGAAAAAAGAAGACTTGCTCAATCAAGTTTCAGAAGGATGTTACTGCGTGCATTAAGCCCCTTGTAACTGAATTTAACAAAAGAGGAGCAAAGGTATCTCAAAAAATATCATCTATATGAAACAAAAACTTTTTTTTGGGTACATTAAGCCCCTTGTTGAGGACATATCTTTTCTGATCAGCTTCACCTGACAATGAAACAGTTTTATGCTTCTAGAATTTTTGGACGGATGAGACACTTAGTATTTTTTTTTATTATAGCTGGTTGTATCTTTTATCAGCTAGAATCGGTTTTTGGCTTTTAATCCTTCACATTTGTGTCAGGTTGACTTTCAAATGAAGGAAAGTTGTAAAAAGAAGACTTGCTCAATCAAGTTTCAGAAGGATGTTACTGCATGCATTAAGCCCCTTGTAACTGAATTCAACAAAAGAGGAGCAAAGGTATCTCAAAAAATATCATCTATATGAAACAAAAACTATTTTTGCCTGCATTAAGCGCCTTGTCGAGGACATATGTTTTCTGATCAGCTTCACCTGACAATGAAACAGTTTTATGCTTCTAGAATTTTTGGACGGATGAGACACTTAGTATTTTTTTTCATTATAGCTGGTTGTATCTTTTATCAGCTAGAATCGGTTTTTGGTTTTTAATCCTTCACATTTGTGTCAGGTTGCCATTCAAGTGAAGGAAAATAGCAAGGTACAAGTTTATCTCTTTCTCTTCAAATGTTTCAGATTTACCAAAGGGTAAAGCAGTTTTATGAGATTTTAATCACCTCAAATATGTCAGGATGTTGGTGAAGAAGATATTATTGTTGCACCTAATAAGAAGAGAAAGGTATTAGAGTTTATTTTTCTTCTTCCCTTTAATGTTCAAATTTACCTGAGTGTGAAATAATTTTTAGGGAAGTTAATCTTTTCAATACTCGCAGGTTGTTGGTGAAGAACACATGAATGGTGCGGCCAAGAAAAAGAGAAAGGTATTAGTTTTTCCACCCTTCAGATGTTCAACATTTCTAAACTGTTAACAGTTTTATGGGAGTTTAATGACTTTAAACTTTTCAATTTTGTTAGGTGGTTGTTGGCGAAAAAGTCATGATGACTGTTGTAGAGAAGGAAAAGAGAAAGGTATAAGTATATTGCTAAAGCGCAGAGCAGTTTATGCATAAAGAATTACTATGATGGATTTTTTTTTTTGCACGAATAATAAATCCAGGTTTTTTTTTATATAGCTGGATCATTCTTGTATCTATGTTTTGTTTTGAATATTATATAATCACTTATACTTTGTCAGGTGGTTGATGAAAACATGTTTGTTGCCATGTTGCGAAACAATGCAATAAACTACACTCATAGTTACGTCTCCCCCTCTTCTTTTACTGTGGAGAAGGTTCTTGTTAAGAAGGGAGCGAAAGTCGAAAAAGGACAACCCTTATGTAGCCTTGGTGCGTGGGAAACGGAGGTTTGTGATCAAAACATATCTATTATATTCTCTGATGTTTACTTTTTAATAATAAGAAACTTCTCGACACACGTGTCTTGTTATATGGTTGTGCAGCACATCTCTTCAAGGATTCAGAAGATTCTGGAGAGGAACCGCAGTTCACGTGTTGGTATCTTTTCTATGGAAGATGTGTTTGTGGACGAGAATCATAACTGGCAGATGGAAGGGGTTGCTTTTGAAGATGTTCTGAGAAGTTATCAAAATTTCAGCAAGTTTGATACTGTTGTGGACCATTCTGATCATTTCTTTTCAGCAGAAAGTTTGGCAATGAACCCGGTAAGTGTGTCTGCAATATTGGATTATTCGCTTTAACAATTAAAATAATATGTTGTTAACTTTCATTACACGTGCATATGATTGATATGTTACAGCCACGGAAAGATTGGGTTGACAAGATACGTGAAGAGCGGAGGATTCTTGCTGAGAAGTTGCCTGGTATGCCAACTCACGCTAGTATTTTTATATAAAGCAAGAGATTCCATGTTTAACTATGTAATTATATATGGGTTTCAACAGAGACGATATATGTGAGGGTTTACGAAGATAGGGTGGATCTTTTAACGGCTGTAATTATCGGACCACAAGGGACTCCGTATCAGAATGGTCTCTTCTTTTTTGATGTATGCTTCCCTAGCAACTATCCTGTTAGCCCACCGGTATGTCATCCTCTCTTTTTTGTCTACTTGATCCTAAGTATGTTGTTTATGTTATTTATTGTTTGTAATCTGTGTTTTTGTGTCAGCTTGTGCACTATCGGTCTGGTGGTCTTGGTATAAATCCAAATTTGTACAAATGTGGTAAGGTTCACTGGAGCCTTCCCAAAACAGGTGGCATTGGCCAGGAGACGTTGTGGTCTGGCAATTCAACTATCCTCCAACTGTTGCTCTCCATTCAGGATCAGATTTTGAACACAAATCCCTTGTACAATGATATCACATATTCAGTTATGAAAGGTTCCGTCTATGGAGAACAGTCTTCAGCATTATACAACCAGAATAGCTTCATTAAAACACTCAAGACAATGGTGTATACCATGAAAAATCCACCAAAGGTACTTAAAAGATCTTTCTAGTATTTTTTTGTTCCTGCTGTTATTGGGTTGCTTAAATAATGAGGTTGTATGATCAATGATGCATGCAGAACTTTGAGGTTTTTGTGGTTGGGCATTTTCACAATCGTTTGGGTGACATCCTAATGGCTTGTAACAAGGAGACTGGGTCAGTCGCATTCAAGGAAGATTTGGATTCATGCATCAAGCAAGTTGTAGCTGCAGTCATCAAAATGGGACCAACAAAAAAATGAGTCGATTTCGGTACTTATCATGTTAATAATAATTCGTATCATTCAATGACATAACAGTAACCCGAGCTCGTCACTGCGCGGATGTTAGTGCTGTTTTGATGCTGGTGAATGACAATGTTGATAAACTAGATGCATGTTTTAGGATGGAAATTAGCTGCTGGAACAATCTATCAGTCTATCAAAATATCATATTAGTAAAAATTAGGGGTGTGCACGGTTTGGGTTGGGTCGGTTTTTGGCTAAAACCGAAACCGAACCGAAATATTCGGGTTTTATAAAATCAAAAACCGAAACTGGTCGGTTTTTGGCGGTTCGGTTTCCTCGGTTTCTAATTGGTTCGGTTTGGCTTTTCGGGTTTTAACCGTTATATTTGGGTGGCCAATCTATACACACAAAGTTGTTTTACGTAGAAAATTGATTATTTTTCTTTACTTTTTTTTTCAATACGAGCCTAATAATGTTTATTTAAAATTTCTACAATTACATATGAGACACATACACATGCAAGTAGGGGTGGCAATTCGGGTCGGGTTCAGGTTGGCGGGTTCGGGTTGGCAGGTTGGCGGGTCAAAAAACTCCAACCCGAACCTGACCCGTTTAAATAATCGGGTCAGCTATGTCAACCCTAACCTGTTTACACATAACCCGAACCTGACCCATTTAACCCGCATATATACCTGGGTTGGCCGGTTAAATAGGTTACACGGGTTAAATAGATTAAACGGGTTTTGGGTTGACCCGTTTAACCCGTTTTATATACAAAAGTTGGCACATTACACGGGTTAAACAAGTTAAACGGGTTTGTAGGTCGACCCGTTCAACCCATTTAACACATATAATAAAATATAAATAATCTTTTATTAATAAAAAATCTTAAACGGGTTGGCGGGTCGACCCGCTTAATTTATTCTCAACCCGAACCTAACCTGTTTAATAAACGGGTCAGATGAGTTGACCCAAACCCGACCCAAAACCTATTAGACTCAACCCGAACCTGTTAATTTTCGTGTCGGTTTCAGGTCGGGTTTCGTGTCGGGTCATAAATTGCCACCCCTACATGCAAGTGCATATACGCATACTATGATTATTGTTATATATGTATTGATATATTGTCAAGTAAAACACACTCATAAACACACATAAACGTTAAGATATATATATTATAATCCGACTCACAAAATGAATATGAATTTATAAATTTGAGTTATTTAGTTATTTCTATATATTATATTACTTATATATATATATTGTCATATAATAAAACTGGTTCGGTTCGGTTTGGTTTTTAGAGGAAAACCGGAACCGAACCAGAATTTTCGGTTTTTGAAAAAGTAAAAAACCGAATCATCGGTTTTTAGTTTCGGTCAGTTATTTCGGTTTGGTTTTTTGGGTTTAGGTTTTTTCGGTTTTCGGTTTGGTTTCGGTTGTTTTGATTTTTCTGCTCATCCTAAGTAAAATGAGTATGCAGTATTCTTCTAGCATGAAAAGTAAAATATTAAAGGAATAGAAAACCATCATAAGGGAAGTTAAAGTTCTTAGCAAAATCAAGCATATATGATAACTGAGAAACGTTTAAGATGTCTTAGGGGTGTTTGAGATTGCTTATTGAAAATATATTATGCGTTTTGATACGTGATTCTGAAATGTAGTGTTTGAATTTGATTATGTTGTTTGATATCGTTATAATCCGATAATCAGATTTTTGATTGTTTAGCAAATCAGATTATTTGATACTTCAACATATTAAAAGATTAAATAGACATTTGTTAATAAATAGACATTGTTATATATTCTATATATAAGCATGTAAAGTTGATGTATGTTAATTTAATAATACATCAAATTTGATATATTAGTACTCCGTAACTATCATAACAATCTGAAACACTTTTTCACTTTATACTTTGCAATTTTAATTTTGGTAACTCTTTTGATAAAAGACATTATTTGCAACGGGCCTTTTAAAAATAAGCCTATGTATATGTTTGGCTTAAAAGAAAACGGCCTTCAAATTATGCTGTAATCGGTTATAAGACTATGTTTATTGGCAAACGGATCCAACCGATTGGAGGTAGAAGACAAAGAAAATAACAATATTATATTCAAAGAATATAAAAGAAAGAAAGAGAAAGAGACGATTCGTTCGGTTTATGACTTCTAAATCACTGAGCCAATCTTTCCACATGTCATTCTCTGATTCGTTTAGAGGCTAAACTGATGCAAAAGAAAAGAATATGGGGTTTGTGTGGTTGCTGCAAACTTTACAAGAGGGAAAAAAAAGATGACCGGTAAAAAAAAAAATGATGACTGCGTTTTTTACTCATCCAAAATTAGGTTAAATGCTTTCTTGGGCTAAGTTTCTTTTTTATGGTAAATGGGCCTATCATGGTGTAAACATATTTCTGCTTAATTTATAAGGGCCAATTAATTTTTTGTGGTTATTGGGTTAATGGTTAAATTTAGAGTTGAAGTAATAAGAGTAAATATAATTATATATTTGGTTGGGTTAAGTTGTTGATAAATTGTAAAAAGGTTGAGATTAATTCTATGTATAGATTGTATATGTGGAGGAGTGAGAAAATAGTATTTTATTAAAAGAAAACGGCCTTCAAGTTATGCTGTAATCGGTTATAAATGACCTCAATTTTCGTTTGAAACAATGTCGTATTGCGTCGCCTGGGATTTCGTTTCTTGAGAATGTAGTTATTTTTTACGTTTCTTTAATCTATATCTATATCTATATATATAATAAAACAAAATCTTTTTGAATCTCCCTCAAACACATGATTATATTATTAATGACATCACTAATAATATCGCTAATTATGTCACCAATGTTGAAAATATTTACAATTTGTATCTCTCTTTTAATTGTCTACTAAAAATATGCCTTAAATGTTGAAATTTTTATATCATGTATTTTTTTGTTTTTTTTTTAAATTTATAATTATGATTATCATGTCTCATTTTCAAGCTATCATACACTCTCGGTTTATAATCTCTTATAATATTTTTATATATTGTTGTTCATGGGTCGAACTTATGAAAGTCGTATATATAGATTTAATAAATCAGAATTTACCACCTATTTTTATTAGAAAATGCATAGTATTTTCATTAATTTTGCTCTTTTTATTTAGCTACCATTGGATTCACGGGCTTATAAGCTATAGTTTTTTATTCGAAAGTTATTCAACAACTTCTATTAGCTACCCGTGAATTTCACGGGCGTATAGGCTAGTTATTTATATTTATACTACTCTATAATGTATTTTTTTTAAATGTCTTAAAAAAATGGATTAATTTCATATATCACCCTACTTTTAACATTAATTTCATATATACCCAAAGTGCAATCCATGAATGCATAATGTACAATGTTTTTAAAGCATGTTTGGGTATATATGAAATTTCCATTTTTAAGGAGGGGAAATATGAAATTGCCCCTAAAAAAATATTAAAACAATAAACATTACTATAAAAGAAAGTTTTAACAAGTTGAATCAATAATGAAATTCTCACTACACTAATTGCATATAATTTAAATTAATGACATATTAAATTTGAGTATTAAAATAGATGTAACAAAGTTATAATAGGGTTTGTAATTGTAAACTTATTCAATTTTTTTAAGTTCAAAGGAATATAATCATGGATATCTATATTTGTATTAATATATTTTATAGAAATTTAAACATACATTTACTCTTTTAGAACTCTCAATCCGGTTAACCATAAAATACCGACTATCATTGCATACCACTTAAAGATCAAATACGATAAAAAAATGGATATTTGTTATCGTCGATGTTTTGCGCGGATACCATGCTAGTATGTAATGTGTTTGATAAAAGCAGATATTTATAGGTGAAAAGTGGGGTTTTTTTAAATTGTAGCCATTACATATACGTTCCCATTTCATTTTTTCTTTAAAAAGAAAAAAAGAAAATACGCAGTTATAGTTATTTAGGTGGTATCCCGAGATTGAAGAGATCGAATTCCTCCGAGGAACACACGAAACAAAGATATGAACTGGGTAAATAGAAATGGAAAAGAGATATTTCCAATTTATCAAAATGAGAAGCTTTTTCTACATCCATATGATTTACTAAAGTAGATTGGTATTGCCCATATAATAAAAGCAGATCTTGGTCCATGAAATCCCAAGAAGGTAAGAACTCCAAAAAAGGAGAGGGATTCGAACCCTCAATGGTAAACTATACCGGTTTTCAAGACCAAGGCTTTCAACCACTCAACCATCTCTCCGAAAGACATTTTTTATTTATTTCTGTCATATCTTTAATAGCGGGCGGTCTAAACTTCGACCCTTATTTCTTTCTTCATATTATATTGTAAAGGGAACAAAGCCCCTTTTTCTCTCCCTATATTGATAGATCAAGGGCCCTCCTGCCGTCGTTTACTGTTGTTTGCCTAACATCGCTACCAATGATGCCTTCGCCGGTTACCTACGGCGACGCCGTTTCTACCATTTTTTGACAATAACATGTATTTTGCGCCCGTCACCACTAGCTGTTTATCAAAAATTCAGAATGGTCAAAATCAAAGCGTCATAATGGTGATCAGAAGCTAGGGTTGTCGTTAAGAAAATGAATTTTATTACAAAGTCATCCCTGAATCATTATGATTGGATGTCAATTCCGAAAAATATGGATACAATCCCTAAAAATTCGGATGCAGAACAAAAATTTGATTTTGATTGGATGATTTCATTTATTACATTAAATTGTAGTAAAAAGAATCCTCTTAAAAACAACCCTAAGGGCTGGCATTAGCAAAACCCTATTTTTAATACTAAACAATTCTTATGAACAGTAAAAAATGATTAAAATATTAGTGATTGCACGCACTAAGGGGTTCGGTGGAGATAAAAGCATTATTTTAGTCTTATGAAGAGTGATTAAATTATAAAAAAAATAGTGCTTACTGTGTGTTTATAGCTGTGAGTTTCCATTGAATCTGGAGGAAGTTTCGACCCTTTTT
>BQNB010121160.1:1798-20506 GCA_026074375.1 Tanacetum coccineum
TTTCCTTAATGTTTAGCTATGCATTGATATAAATTCTGGAAAGTGCGTTTTTTTGTTGTGTAACGCCCAATAATATATTTGTGTTACTTTCTTTTTTTATGGTGCAACTTTAGCTCAAAAATTCTTAATGATGCAAATTTTAGTATTTATGATAAAAGAAGAATTGTGCAAGACTCTCTCGAAAAATTTTGAGCAACACCCTTATAAAAATCTTGTGTCCGTCCATGGCTAGTTTAAATCCTTTTTAGATTTGGAAACCCATATATATTTTGTTGATATCAAAGGTGTAATTACATATCGTGGGATGCAAGTGATTGTCATGAAACAGAACACCTTCTCGCGCATTTTATCTCAGAGATGACAATATTGGTGCATCTTGTGTTTTTGTGTTTTATCTCTAACGAGTAAAGTGACTACAAGAAAATACTAGCTACGTACCGGTCAAATGAGTAGTGAGTAAATAAAAATATTAGCTACACATGTTAGGCGTGTTCATATTCACCAATGGTAGCCTTTGGATGTATAGAATTTTCTTGAGTGTTTTCTGTAGAAAATTTAGATCATCTAATAAGGTCTAGCTAACTTCTTTAATGTATACAACAACCAATGCAATCGGGGCCGTCTCTAAATTTATAAAAAATTTGAGGGTCCTGGACGAAATCAAATAATGAGGCCTTTTCGAGAATAAATGTTGAATATAAAGTGTGACTGTTTATAAGATATAATGCAATTAGTTATCTAAACGTTCAAACATATTACTAATTTAAGACACTTTCTCCTCTAAATACATTTTTTTCCTGGAAAATATGTGTACACATGCATATAACGGTTAATGGGACAAATTTTAGGGCCCCTAAAAATTTTAGGGCCTTTTGCGGTCCCCCACATTGCACACCCTCAAAGACGGCCCTGCTACAAACCATTTAAATTAGTTGTTTATTCTGACATACTCAACATGAAGATGTGTTTTGCTCTTAAGAGACCCAGGTATCATAACTGGCAACACCAAGTTTTTGCTGTCACGTTAGCGCCACATCAGCATAACACCAACACCAACACCACTCCCCTAATCATAACATCAAATAACACCACTCACCTCTTTATTTTCATAAAACCCTCTAAACAATTATTTCATTCTTTTAACAAACTAACCATTTCATTCATAAAAAAACATACAAATTACATTAAAAAAAACACATTACGAAATTAAAAAAAAAAACTACATTTCGATAATAAAAAAAACATTACGAAATTAGAAAAAACATTACGATAATAAAAAAACTATTACCAAAATAATACATTACGAAATATACGCTCGCTCTCAAAACTTCTGTCTTCGTCTTCGTCGTACTGTCAACCAAATATTTGATCATTTTGTTTTTGATCTATTTTTTTTGCTTCTTATCCGAATAGGCGTCGTCTTCGTCCAAATCTTGGTGCTTGTAGCTAGAACCTCAACTCCTACAACCGCATAGTGGCGGTCTTTTTCGGCTTGAGCCTTCGAAAGGCCCTTTCGGCGGCTATCCCTTTTCAGACCGAACGCTTCCTGCTCCGTTAGCTCCCCGATTGGGTACCGTACGCGCTACTTTCCCACCGCAGGTGTCGCCGTTTCGCGTCGGATTTGCCCTTTTCTTGAGCACCGTAGCGCTCTCGTTGTTCGTGGTCTGCATCGTGATCGAATAGATCATACCTGGCTGCTTGTGTACAAGAAGCATGCAAAACAACTTGTAGCACAAAGTTAAGAAAACATTTTGTTAACCTTTTTGGTATAGACATCATTTTGTCAAATGTTCACGGTAGCTCCATTTAGGACGCACAAAGAAGCGGAGAAACAGGTCAGCGCGAAGCGTATTAAAAACCTGACTTCATTTGGGGAATCTTACTTCAACCCGCCTTAAACTTCTCTTATAGTTTGTCCATAATGGGTGAGCCGTACTTCCAATTGACTAATGATGCTATTGTATGTTAAGAAACCCTTTTGTTAACATTAGTTTTATTGTTGCCAATATGGTGGGATTACAAATTGATCAAACCCTATATTGTACTCCTACTTGGTCCGAAGACACAAGTAATTCCAATAATTCCCTCATATGCCGAAGCATGTAGTGGGGCGGGAGAAAATTAAAGATCAATTCAACCCCATATTGCGCATGTAAAACTAAAGCTTCACAAGAAATCAAATTTCATAGTTTAATGTCCGTATTAATTTGTCCAAAAACCCCGGTTTCGCAAATAACACATAACTGGTCACAAGGAGTAAAATTACGTGTGTAATATTAGACATGTTTTAATCCAAGTTTCTCTATAAGTTGTAAGTCCGTTTTCAAGAGTTTCATAAAGTCTTATATGCATATATTGATTCATCACATGGCATATCACATATAAGCAATCAAAGCATACTAAATTGGATTAAAATTAAGGAACAAACTCTTATAATGAAAGCAGTAAATCACATAATGCCTCGAGTTCTCAAAAGAGTCTTCCCCAATTGAAGAACCATAAGACTCTCACTAGGTTTTCTGCTAAAGTACCTAAATCGTCACATTCATCATATAACATGATTGCGTGAGTCTTACAGCCAAGATAAAACAAGAACAGAATCATCATGACAGCTTAATTAACATTTAATTTTGATCTATTCTTCTTTTTATCAATATAACATATGTGTAGATTCTAGGTTGTTTATTCATTATTTATGGAAAGTATTGCATATAGTTTCTATAATTTTCTAATAAAACAATAAATAAAATAATATATCAAGATTTCATGCAGCCCTAGCGTGTTTATTCATCATGATATTCTTTATTTCAAAGGAAACAAATACCGACCTTTCATTGCAAAACATTTTTACAGGGGTTATGTTATGTTATTTGTATAAGGGAGGTGATTTGTGCACCATATTTTTTTTGCCATACACCACTAATCATGCATCACCGGTTTGTACTGTGTGCATTACCGGTGTAATTTAGTGGTGTATGACAAAAAAAACATGGTGCACAAATCACCTCTCTAAAAAAATTTGTACATTTGGTTAATAAATGCATGTCACTTATATGAAAAAAAGAAAGTAAAACGTTCATAAGAGCATAAGGTACCGTCGTGCCGTGGAGAAAAATGTTGTCACATCAGCTCTTTTTCTCGTAACACCAGAATACCCTACCACACCAAAAACACCCTTCCCGCATATGAAGTGGTGTCATCGTGCAAAAATGGTGGCATCGTGTTAACAAAGAGGGAAAGAGACAAAAAGAAAAATGAAAATTACCGAACCAACTCGGCTGGTAACGACGGGTTGTGGTGCCGTCCCGTCAACTGGTCCTGAATAGCGCGAGGGAAAGGACACCTTAAGCTCTAACAACAATTGCAATACATTTAGATAATGCAAAGCTCGTTAAAATGAGATAATGTAGCAAATATAGATGGATAGATAAATAGTACTCAACACGTTATAAATCCATGGAATCTATTCGGCGGAATTTTTTCAATGGTATTCGTGATGGCGAGAAAAAGATTGCTTGGGTTAGCTGGTCTAAGGTTCTTGCGTCCAAAAGTAATGGAGGTCTTGGAGTCTTCAGTTTTTATGCTCTAAATAGATGCCTTCTTTTTAAGTGGATTTGACGCTTTCTGTCTCACGATCAATCGTTGTGGGCCTAGGTCATTCATGCTATACACGGCTCCAACACAAGTACTATTTCTGCCTCCTATTCTTCGCTGTGGAGTTCTATTATTAAGAATGTACCCCATTAAATCTCAAGGTTTTTGGACCTAATCTCTCATGGTAAAATCAGAGTTGGTAACGTATGGTCCGTACAAGTTTCTGGCATGATCAATTGGTTAGTGATTCTTGTCTTCGGTAGGCTATCCTCGTCTATTTGCTCCCGAAATAAAAATGATTGTTCGTGGCCGCTAAATGATCGCTCTTTTGTTTCGTCTCTCCGTCGGACAAAAATGTGGGAAGAATATCCAGCTTTTCGTCTCGATTTCTGATATTTCACGATACGGTTGTGCCTTCTAACATGGGGGATCGACGGTTTCTGGGACTTAATGTGACAGGATGTTTTCGTGTAAAAGATGTCCGTAGGTTGCTTGACCGATATGCTCTACTTACGCCTAAATCTGATGTTCCTCAGATTGGGCAAGCAGATCCCCATCAAGTTAATGGTTTTGGCGTGAATATCTCTATGGACTCTTCCTACTCGGGTTAATTTGCATCGGCGTGGAGTTCAGGTTTCCCCTATTTCTTGTCCTATTTGTTGTGAGGTCCCTCGAGAATCTCTGATCATTTTGCTGGTTTGTGGCGACTTGCAAAAGATATGCTCGATTCTATTTGTAATTAGTGGGAGCTTTTGGTTGGAACCTATTAGATTCGAGTATCGATCATGGATTATCGTGGTTTATTTGGTTCAGCTCAATCAAGTCAAAACAATGCTGGAAGGAGAGTTTTACACTTCCTGGTGGAGTATCTGGTTATATAGAAACCATCTCCTCTTCTCTGATTCAAATCTTCGAAAAGATGGTATTTTTGAAGACATAGTTAGGCTTTCTTTTTCTTGGTATATTGCTAGGGGTAAAAACTCTATTAGTTGGGATAGTTGGATTCAACACCCTTTTTTAATTTCTTTGTAATTCTAGCTCCTTGCTAGTTTTCTTTTAATAAAGTTGCCGTTCAAAAAAAAAAAAAAAAAAAAAAAAAAAAACGTTATAAATTAAAAATAGTTTTTTTAATTAAAAATGAAGGTAAATACTTGTATGACATATATAATATATTAACTATTTTTAGTATTTTTTGTTTATGAATGTTCCTATTGAGAAGAAAGTTGAAGAACAAGGTTACTTACATATCTATCATCTTATGCCTTAAGGCACTTTTTTTTTTGAACGGCAAATGGAATTTTATTAAAAAAGGCTAGAAAGAAACTAGCAGACGATATACACGCAAAAACGATCCAACAAACAAAGAACGAAAAGGAACAGAAAAATACTAACGAAACGAACTCGCAAAACAACCAAAGGCTATTAGAATAAGAAGTATCCCACCATGGCGCCAACTGAATTAACTCCCATGAACGAAACCGAACAACTGAATTCTTTTTTTTTTTTTTGGAACGGCAATTTGTGGCTACATGGCCCCTAGCCCAGAAGGCGTAGCGAGCCCACACAACCAGGTTGGGTCCAGCCCAGAAGGCAATGACACCCTTCCCTATACACACGCGGGAGAAAACCCCTATCGCTCTAGACAAGACTCGAACATGAGACCTTGCCTAAGAGGGTAAAACATCCATACCATTGGACCAAATGCCCGTTGGTACCTTGATGCATTCAAAGTTTTTTTCAGCATTCAAAAGTAATTCAATCCAACTTTTTGCCATTCACATTAAATAGATTGAGTAAAAAATAAAAAGGTTTATTGCCTGAAAATGTATTATATTTGCCACTTTTTGTCATTATGTGTAGAGTATTACTCCTGCTGTCCCAATTTATTTGTCCCTATTTGACTTTGTGGGTCTTTCCTTATCAACTTTGACCTTAAATAAATTCTTTTTGTTATATAAGACTTGATGAAAATTATACCAATGGAATATACATTTAAAACTCAATCCATTCATATATTTTGCATCATATACTAAATAACACAAATAAATTATTTAAGGTCAAAGTTGATAAAGAAAGACCAAAAAAGTCAAACAGGGACAAGTAAATTGGGACGGAGGCAGTATTTTTTTTGTCATTGTGACACCAAACTTTTGAATTCGTGCTATTGTGTGTATTTTGTGACTATTTTTGCATGTAAAATGACCATTATACCATTCAAAAATTGAAAAAAGTGAAGGTAAAATAGTCACAAACTACACACAATAGCACGAATTCACGATTGTCCCCTTATCGAGTCGTGATAGTATATTTCACAGCTTATACATGACTATCATTTGACGTTTTCATTTATATCCATTGAAACTATTAGCATTTAGCATTAATCCATTTCACAACTTACAACATCTCAAACTTTAGTCTGGTCACCTATTTTTACCACATACAGTATACTTTTACTTTTACAACTCGTTGTTTTGTTCAAGAGGTCAATATCACTAAGAGTGCTATGTGCACTAAGTTATAGGTGCGGGTTATAGGCATTGTCATGTAAGCTTTTACCCTATAATATGTTCATAACACAAAGACAAAAAAACCCTCAATAACGTTCGTATAACACAAATAAAAACCCACACTCGCTCTACTTTTACACCAAGGAAAAAAACTCGAAATTTTTTTGGGGGACGCTCGTTACCACAATGACAGTGGGGCCTATAAAGAGCATGCACGGTGCCGATGGTGGGCGCCATAGATGCCATTTTAGCACAATAACGAGATGCTATGGCAAGTGCACCGTGCCCTCTAATATAAATTTGATGAACTTCCAACAATGCGCTATATAACACAATATTTGTTTTGTTTTTTTTTGAACGGCAATTAGAAATTTTATTAAAAAATGCTAGTAAGAAGCTAGCAAGAAAAAGTCACACGCAAATCGATCCAACAGACAAAAGAAAAAAGAAACAGAATAAGTTCTAACGATACAAAACAAACACGCAAAAAACCGACGGCTACTCAAATCAGAAGGGAGATCCCAACGCGACGCCTAAAAAAAAGACCTCCCATGGACGAAGCCGAACACCCGTTGAAACGTACCACAAATGCAAAGAGATCTAACCGGCATTCTTTGTTCGTCTCTTTAATGCATTGTGTAGGAGAATAGTTTCTTTTACATTGCCATAATAACTCCAAATCTGTAAATCGCTTGGAAAATAATCTTTCCACATATGTAATTGCGCGAGAGAGAACGACCCTTGAATATTCCCTTTGGGATCTCTATAGCTCCAGCGTTTTTCAGAATCTAGCTCGTCAGTAATTAGAGGACCAACATAATCAAGCCACGTAGAACAAGACTCTTTAGCAATGTTTAGATCATTACCCGGGGGCGTAGATGGAGACACAATGCTAGAATCATTTGCAACTTCTGGGATATTAACTTCCAAAGAGACGTTAGTCGATGGGTTAACATCCGCATTATCTTCAATGGTATCATTACCACGATCACCATCAAAATGATCCTCAAGAATCTCACCTTCCACATTATTAGACATATTATTATTTACCACCCCACATTTCTCAGTAACATTGTTAGAACAATCTTCAATATCTTTTTCAACATCATCGTCCAATTTCTTTCCCATACAATCCTTGACACACCCATCATCCGATTCACCAATGATCTCGCCTTCTTCAAAGGAGTCCACCGATTTACCAGGAGCGTTCATTTCGTAACCCATTTGCTCCTTCTTATCATTGATCTCCCCTTCTTCTTGTGACTCGTTTATACTATGTATATCCTGATCATTTCCCGACGCCTCTGATTCATAATCATGTTGTGAGATGTTGTCTAGTGAAGCAAAATCAGGTACCCAATTTGCAAACTCACGAACTCTAACCTGGTATCTGACTCCCTTGATAGAAACCAGACACGAATCCATGATGTGAGTTTTTATTTTTGTTTTGATACATACCCTTCCATTTGCAATATTTTCATCAGCGTCTTCATCTACAAAAACCGTTTCTCCCCAATTGCCTGCTATCTTTTTAAATGCATTAGTAGTCCATGCATTGAGTGGCAGTCCATCTATTTCGATCCAGATCATTCGCTCATCGGGAATGAAATTATGTGAAACAAGTTTTCGTTGGGTAAAATACAATTCCATCTCCGTATTTTTTTGAAACTTTAACCTTGACTCGTCACTGCTGAATTCAATCCAGAGCCAGAGTCCCCCCATGTATTTGCACTTGAAATCAGAGAATCCCTCTTTTTTTAAAACGCGATAAATATTAATTATTAGATGAACATCCCTTACCTTTGCGAGAACTACACTTGAAGTATCAGATAATTCCAATAAATCAGAGTTTTCGAGGGTGATATTTTTTGTTATTGGCCCAGCCAATACTGGCTTTTGAGTCCCCTCCTTACCATTCAATACAGATGCATAAGATCGTCCTCCCGTTGTGTGACTAGCGTGACCCGTTTCGTGAGGTTTAGTGTTATTCGATTGTTTCTGATGAGATTGATTCGGTTGTGAGTTTTGTTTTCGATCGAAGCGTGCAATTGAAGCAAACAAATGATGACTCCCAATCCAGATCTTGTTTAGATCTTCCAATAGATTCGCTTGATCTGGGTTTTTGATGAAACGAACGAATCCGAAGCGACGACCTGATTTTGATAACTTTCGTGCGATGTACACATCTGCAACCACTCCTTGCCTATCACAAAGCTTCCATAGATCTTTAGAAGACACTGTTGTTGGAAAATTGGTTACAAAAATCGTGATCGAGATGTGGTGGAGATTTTTGGAATTGGGTTGTTGGGGTGTTGGATGAGGCCCGTTCATTTTTACAATATTTGTTTTGTTTGTTTTTATTTCTAAAAACCATTTAATTTTCATTCATTTCAAAAGTTTATGTTTTCAAATTTAAAGCACCAAACCCCATAAAACTAATTCTTTTTCTCACTCATTTCAAAAGTGAAGGGAGGTGATTGACACACATTTGGTTTTGATTGACACACTCCAGTATACAGACTGTTAAAACACGTTATAAATTATGTATAATTGTCTAATGCAAAGAAAAGCGTGTCCCAATAACTTTTGAGAGTGTGCAAATCAATTGCCAAAAGTTAAAACAAGACTACTTCTTTAGAGTGAAAGGTATGGCAGCGAGGGGAGCTCGCCACAGGCTACGTGGCCTCGCCACTACCCTCACCACCACACCAACTTGCCTCGCCACTTCGGTTTTGATGATATCTCGTCGTGTAGACGAGTCAAATAAGACAAAATAGTTAAGCGTTTAGATTTTTAAAAAACTATCCGTTGTCCTTATTTTAAATAAAAAAAATTAATTTTAAATTGTACCCTCTTTTATACTATAAATACCACTCTTTTTTACCTAAAATTTCCACACTTAATCCCAAACAAAAATTATAAAATATAACTTGTTAAGTTTTTTTAAATGGCTTGTTCGCTTTCACATACCGACTATAAAGTCGAAGATTTGGTTCAAAAACTAATTTACGAAGATAAGGTTCGTCAGAACGCGATTCTAGATTTAGCATTGCATTTTGAAAAAGCATGCACAGCTAAGGACGATCTTAGAAAAGCTTACGAGATTGTAATGACATTCCACAAGAGAGCCGTACTTTGATCGACACTTTCTTAAAAGAAGGTTCTGATAAAGATTACGAGCTGAATCTTTCTATGTATGGAAAGGCGGCAAAAGTAGAAAAACAAATGGATGTTAAGTTAGCTTGGCTACTACTGAAAAAATACAACTACCGCTCACAAACCCATATAGGTTGTTCGTCATCACTGATTTATATCTTACTGAGAAAGAGCTACATCAACTACATCTAGATGAAGAAGCCTTAAGAGAAACATTAGAAGAAAAAACAATGGATGAAAAAGCACGGGAGGAGAAAATTAGGCAAAAACAAGCTGATGATGATGAATTCTTTATGGAATTTGGGGTGGTCAAATATGATTCAGAATACGAGTCAGATTAATAATCTAGGAATTTATATTTTGAATGTAATGTTTTAAATGTAATGTTTTAAATAAAGTATTTATATTTTCAAATTTTAAATTCCAACGACTACTTTTCCGTTATAAATACCCCTCACCATCTCCTCATTTTCTCACACAACTTCTTATCCAACTCCCTGAAATGGAATCCAATTTCAATAACGAAAATGATCTTTGGGAATTCAGTCTTGATATAGATGATTCTGATCTTCATTTAACACCCGTTCTGCATTCTTCTAGTAGCACACGTGTTGAACCATCTCCCTCAACCCCAAATCCAGTTAGGATAATACGCGGTCCTGCGGGTATTGTTCAGCTCTCTAGTAGCACACGTGTTACACCATCTCCCTCAACCCCAAATCCACTTAGGTAATACCTGGTCCTGCGGGTATTGTTCAGCAAGTCAAGCTGCTTAAAGAAAGGGATATTCTTCTTGGTTGGGACAGGGCAGTAATGTCGACACAAGAATATATGCAGAAAGTTGTTGAGGATGTGGATGAGGATAATAATTTTAAGAGTGGGCCGTGGATTAGCGCCACTGAGTATGTGAATGCTAATGGTGGCATTGTGAGTGGGTGTTTAGGAGACATTGACAATAATCTGAAGAAAGAGAAACTTGACCAAGTTGTTGCAATAGTCAAGTCTTGTTCTCCCAATGTGCTTTGCGATCTCATAGTGACTATGAAAGAGCTGTCAAGTACAATACCTGGAACAATACATTACAAAGTCATTGGTGAGGGTGCTTATGGAAAGGATATTACTGTAGGAGCTGCTATGATACTTGCTAATGTTTCAGTATTTTCTCCTAAACCATTAATGCATTACCTTAACATTACAAAGAGAAATGTGGTTAAGGTTTTTCGTAAGGATACGGTTTCTGAAAGTGGCAGTGGTTAAGACTATGGCTAACGAACAAAATGAGGTGCGAGATGCTATCATTAACCGACTACGAAAGGAACAAGAAAAGGAGTACCAGTTGATTAACAATTTGTTGGGGGAGATAAATCGTTATATGCTCCAGAATCTAGACCGGGCTGAGGAGGAAAGGAGGGTGCTTTCGCTACCTCTCGACGAGCCTCTAAAAACCTTCAGTGTGCAATCTCTTCGTTTGAGCTCGGAATCGGATAAGCGTATCTCAAACATCTTGGAGGCAGCTAGAGAAAAAGTGATAGCCAGCATAAATAACAGAGACAAACTCATCAAGACTTACCAAGCAATCTAAGTTTTCGTATTGTATTTTATATTTCCGTATTGTATTTTAAATTCCGTATTGTATTTTTAAATTCCGTATTGTATTTTAAAATTCCATATGTTTGTATTTTTAATTTAAATGAAATGAATTATGTTTATGTTAAAAAAATGGAAAAGAAAATAAAATTGTGGGTGGTGAGGCCCAAGAGAAGAGATAGAGGTGTGTTATGAGTGAATGTATATTTTTGAGTGGGAGTGAGATGCTGATGTGGCAGCCTGTGGGGCCCAAATGAAGAGATATATCTCTTCATGATACCTTTCACTCTTATCGATTCAACTATAAAACTACTTGTCAAATTATAAATGGAGTAGACATACTTATAGGTCTAGTTTTAGGTATATTTTTAATTACTCTTACTGATATTAAGGGTTCGTTTGTTCTGGTCATTTAGATTTAAAGAATGGGTTCCAGATATGTTTTGACTCGTTTCACCTAAGGGTTTAACTTTTAAGATTGCATTTAACCGATGAGAAATGAGACATCTTTCTAAAGAAGTTTTCACAAAAAACTAAAAAAGCATGACTTCTCGTGTTTGATCATTATTTTCCGTCGTTTAAAACATATTGCTATTAACGGAAAGGATTAAGTAGCGTCAAAATGTCATCGTAATAATAGACACAATAGATGTTGTTAAAAGTGTATGATACACACAATAAAAGTTACTAAAAGTGTGAGTATGTAAAATAGAAAGAAAAAAAATCAATGCAAACCAAAAATATAATAAGTAGTTGGATATATACCTTACTGTTGTAAAACAACCACCTAATAGCAACACACATATAATATTTATATGAAAGGAGAAAGTAAAGAAGATCAAGTCATGTATTTCATTGAGAGTGATAAACTATAAAGTGAGCCTTAATATATAGGGCTCTCATATGTCATGCATTTAGTACAATATTAATTAGGGGAATACAAAGGATCAAATGTTATGGGGGTTAAAGTATATGGATAGCCACATTATTAATTCTTCATAACACTTACGAAAAATATAATAAGTAGTTGGATACAAATCCTACCCGCTATATCTTAGAGTCTTCTATTTAAGTTGGCGATATTACGAGTTAGCTTCAATTTTCATTTAGCAAATCGTTGAAAATTCGATATCTTGAATACGTTGCTCAAATGAGTGAAATCGTGAATCAAGTTACGAGTATAATTGAACAAAACCCATAACAAGTCATAATGGCAACAAAGGTCAAGCTTGTTTGAAGCAAAATTTGTTATAAAAGACCATACATACAATGAAAAATAAGTTCCTTCCGCAACAAATGTCATGACTTGTTTGAAGAAACTCCAAAACAAAACATACCTTAACATTGGATAAATTGCTAGGCACGTATTGGTGTACGGCGTGGTGGTGTGTTGGGAATTATATTTGAGTTGATAAGACAAAACAAGAATGAAACAAGAAGGACTTAAAGGAAAATGACCTAAATCGACAATAAGATATTCTTCAAGCTGGTGGAGTATATTCTACAAAAGATGGAAGATATCAGAAGATACTAAAAGATATGCTCAAGAAGAATAAAGATAAAGATTAAAAGATTTGGTCAAAATAAGATAAGAATGAATATTAATGAGAAGATAATTAATTGATTCTCTCATTAATATATTAATTAGTTTCCTTGTAAGCCTTAGACTCCTTGTGCTATAAAAGGAGGTCTAGGCATATTAGTTTGTATCCATCCAGAAAAGTGTGTGTGTGTACACAAGAAGATGTAGACGTCTAGTATAGAGTTGGTGTAGCCTCAAGGTAATTAAGGTTTTCCTTGATCCCTGTTACAGTTCATTGATGTAACCGTATTATCTTGATCAAATAATATTGGGGCTGTGGTGAATGTTTGGTAAAACCTTGTTGAATATCTTTGTTCTTATTCCGCTTTGTTTTTATAAATTATAAACATTGATATTATCCTAGATAAAGGTCTAAACAACCTGAGCTTAAACGATCAAAGAACCTATCACGTGTTTTAGGTTTCCACAATTGGTATCAGAGCCTCGTGGCTCTTGATCTAGGATCTACAAGGGTTTTGAAGAAATCCTAAAAACCCTAATTTTCAAGAATTCGTTTGTGGTAAAAAGTTTTATGGGGTTTTGAAGTTTAGTTGTTATAACAGTGTTTATGATCGTCCTCTCTACTTTAATAGGTATGCAATACGATTGTAAATCATTGTTATTATTAAAAGGGTTTCTTTGCATCGAATATGATACGCATGACAAGCTTTTGGATAACAAAGATTATTGTTTAAGATGCGTGTCGTTTGTAGCAGTTGTGTGATTTTACGTTGATATTGGGCTTCAACGAATATGGGTTGGCGGTGAATTAATATTAAGAGTCAATATTTAAAACAATTCGAAGTTAATAACAAATGGTGAATACATGTGTAATTGGTCGAAGAATATTGATGATAATAAAATTTGCACTACACGACAAAAAAGTGAGAGACGAAAAGTTAAATAGTAACAATGTTGACTCTTGAATTCGAGAATTAGATTAAATGAAAATTAGTTTTATTCATCACGTGAAACCAGTAGGATGAATATATTTTTGTCAGGATGCTCGTTGATTGGACATCACTTTATAAATCATGGCTGCTCATTGGGTTTTATTTCCGAGCTATTGTTCGAAGATTGGTATTGCTCAAAAAGTTTAATGCTATTCGTTTATATTAATACTGCTATCAAGTATCAATTTATGCTGTTTGAAGTAGTATGGTTAAAACTGTTTGAGCAATAAAGGTTAGTACTATTGGATGTTTTTAGTACTGCTCGCTTATATTGCCTTTGTCGTCCAAGAAAAAAGTTTGTACTACTAGTGTTATCCGATAAGCAGTTAATACTACTGGTTCTATTCGATATCGGATAAAACATGTTTTTGGTTCTCGGTTATCAGGTGATCTCGAACAGATGGGTAACACACACAGGGAGGAAAATTTCTAGATGGTCTAAATGTTCTTAAACATTTTAAAGGCTCGTATTTTTGTATCGATTGAAGATGTGGTTATGAAGAAGATTGTTTATCACTTATTTAACGGTGAAGTGGAATTATTTGGTTTGTGTTTTATCATATCTTAAAGTGAGTGTAACACTTTCATAGGCTTTAGTTTTCAAACCTTCTTTAATTTCAATGTCTTTTAGAGCTAATAGTCCTAGAGTTTCATTTAACTTTGTTTGAAGAATTTCATAATCAATCGTCCGGTCATTAAAGGCTTTGTACTTCTCAAACTCATTCTGTTTGTTCTGAAGTGCAATCAGACAACTATCCCGACAACTAATAGCCTCCCCCAGAGCACTATTGGTTTCATCAAGGTTAGTTTTGCACTTTTCTAATTCTTGAGTCAATGATGCGTTTGCTTTCTTTAATTGCTTTAAAATCATTTTGTTTTCCTCCGTATCCAGAGTTAAATTAGCAAGCGCATCACGCTCATCAACACATTCTACAGCATTTTGATCAACCTGATTATCATTAGTACATATATTTGATGAATCAGGAGTGACATTGCTATCATCCTTCTCCAAAACATATGTGTCGTTAATGGATTCAGGTTGCTCAGAATGTCATCTCACATTGTCATACACATTACTTTCATCATGATTTTGTACCTGTTCCAATGGCTGACCAGTAGAACTGGATTCTTCAGGTGAGACCTCCTGAATCTTTGCCATGTAGCTGTAATGTGCTTCTAATTCCTGTTCATCAATCTCTTCATCCGTGTCCTCTAGCCAATCAGCTTGCTCAGCTTGCAGAGGAACACCTTGTTCAGCTTGTTTGCACATCATCATCTTTTCCTTGTGATACGCGTAGTCTTTAACCCGCTTTGGCTTTCTGCATTCCTTTGCATAGTGCCTATATCCCTTATAGTTAAAGCATTGTATCCCAGTCTGTTGCATTACCTGACTGCCTACTGTTTCCCTAGCCCCAGCAACTGTCATTGTCCTTTGATTCCTAAACTGCCTTGACTGATTCTCGTTGTTATACCTTGGTGCGGTATCTTCAGTCTTATTCCTGGAGTTTGAAGAAGTTCGAATGTTGTTGTTGGTAGGTTTGTAAAGCTTCTTGAAATACTTTGAAAGGAGTGCCAGATTCTTTTGCATGTCCTTATCTCTCTGAGCTTGTTCAGGATCACTGTCTTCTTCAGACACTGACTCAGATTGAGGTGTAACTGGTTTGGCGATCTCTTTGCCTTTGTGTCTGGTAGATGCACTAGGTCTTGTAGAAGATGATGTTGCATTAGATCTTTGAGGTTTTGGTGCTTGATAGTAATTATCTGAATATGGTTGAGCAGCCGCAAGAAGTGCTAATGGATTTGCACTTTTGGCTATTCTCTCAGCACGAATATCATTAACCTCCTTCTGAAACTGCTTCAGAATGTCAAAAAGTCTGTGGTATGAGATGATGTCTATCTTTTCTGATTGCTTGACAAGCGTCACAAACCTTGACCATTCTGGTTGAAGCTGTTGAAGAAATTGAACATTCACTTGCATTTTTGTAACTTCCAAGTTGTTCCTAGTCAATTCATTCATCAGTTTATAAAACCGTGAGTAATAAGACTCCATGGATTCTCCATCTCGAGAAGTAAACTTCCCAAATTCCCAGAACAGATTGGTCTTTACATCTTGTACGTTCAACGATTCACCCTGTTGTAGCCTTTCAATGGCTATCCACATTTCATTTGCTGTGTTGCATGCATCAACAGTTGAATAGATTTCATCTCCAATACCAGTTAAAAGCAAGAAAATTGCTTCCTTTTCAGACAGAAAATGTTCTTTGTTCTCTGGAGTCATGTTCAATACAGTTTCAATTGTTGTATGTTGTTGAACTGCAAGACGACCTTCCATTGCAGGAACAGCTTGAATAAGTACACTTGTTGATACGTAGGGACCATTAAGTATGCATTTTTTCAGTCCCTCGCCATTATTTTTCGTGTCAATGTATCGTAGAAAACGTGATCTCCACTCTGAATATCTTCTTGGTCCAAGCATTGGTGGACGATCTTTCAAACCAGCTGCCATGATATTATTGTGCATTTGACTATCTGTTGAGGATGTACTAACTGGAGTAGACATGATGAATGAATGGATGTTAACTATGAAGTGTTAAAGTTGTTGGATCTTAAGTGGATATGATGTGATTGATGTTGTTGTGGTTGTGTATGCAATTCTCGTTCATGGGATTTTACACGTCTATGATTAAAACCGATAACTGATTTAACGGGATTTTACAAAATCAATAGAAAACCGTGAATGAATAATCGATTGTTGTTGAGGTTTGTTTCTTGTATGATTAATGCAGTATAAGTCCTTGTTGATGGTTTTGGCCTATGGTTTGATGATTTGTTTGGAATTCGGTGCAGTTGGATTATGAAAAAAAATTATTTTTACCCTATTACCAAAATCTAAATTTGGTGTAAAAATAAGCTAAAAATGCTATAGAAATTTTTTTATTTTACTTAATTTTTCCCGAAAAAAGTGACGCTAAAAGGGTGTCGGCCGGAATTTTTTTTTGCTATTACCAAAATTTGAATTTGATGTAAAAATGAGTTAAAAAGACTATATAAAAAATTAATATTAATCAATTTTTTTTTAATCACAAACCGCTGCTAGTGTAAGCAAACCGCCGTTTAATAGAATAATCAAACCGCTGCTTCTTTTGAGTAACTCGCCGGGTATTATTATAATAGCAAACCGCTGCTGAAATTGACAACCCGACAAGTATTAAAATAATGCAAACCTCCTTTCCTTTTGAGCAACTCGATGTTTGGTAACTCGCCGTTTTAGCAACTCGCCGTTTAGCTTTTTATAGTAACTCGCCTCCTTAATTAAAATAAGCAAACCGCTCCTAAACCTATTGACAACTCGCCACAAGAAAACGCAAACCGCCGCCAAATTTTTTTTGATTAAAATAACCAACTCGCCGTTGACTTTGGCAACTCGCCGTTGACTTTTTTCCTTAATTCATGGATCTTGTCCCTTAACCTGTTAACTCGCCACCTAGAACAATGATATAATATGCAAACCTCCACCAAGAACACTAGAACGAATTTTGCCAAAATCAATCCATATGAACTTTTTAACCACGAAATGAGCTAGAACTATGCAATACTAAGAAGATATATGAAGATTAAGCTCCCTATAACATGCATTTCTTCCTGGATCAAAAAATACGAAGCAACTCTCCACGAAGAACACCTTACTTTGTTTGCTTATAATTCGAGCTAGGAGCTTGTTTAACACACGAAATTTAAAGCACTCTAACCTTTTGATGTGTAGAACAAGTAGAGAACAAGATTAACCAACAAATAAGCCCAAATTTTTTTTTCACAATATATGCCATGAATTTGAGCTTGTTTTACCACACGAATCCACACGTAGCTCTGATGCCAATTATAGGATCCCGTAATCACTTCATAACATATATTCAAACACGAATCGAACTAGAAAAGAGATAAAGAGAGTGAGTTGTTTTTCTAGAGAGAGAAAGAAGAGAGAGAGAGAGAGATGGGAGAAAAGAGAAATGGAATTATATGAAAAATGAACAACTAACTTTTCTAAGTGGAAAAGTTCCTTATATACCCCGACACTTAAAAGTGACGCGCGGGATATTTAACTAGGACCCGGGCTAGGGTTTTGCTTGGGATTAAACCCAAAACATATACAATATTAGATTATCTATCGAGCCCGATTCCCGATATTATCCTATTACAACATTAACTAATTAAAGACCGAAGCTCCATCGTAGAGTGACCGAACTTCCTTGTTTGACTCAATAAATTGAGGCTAACAATCTCCCCCGAAGTGAGGTCTTGAACACGGGAATGAGCTTCCTTTCTTGACTCAATAAAATTGAGGCTAACAAAGTGAAAAAATAATAGTTTGGTAATTGTGATAACAGACTTAGAAGTATCCCGAGTGGAATTTCGTGTAAAGTCTTGCTTGCTTGTTGTTTTGATTATAGTATTTGGATGTTTTAGATTAAGTTTGGATTTTGGATCCTTGTGTGGGCTTTTGAATAATTGTAAGAGATTGTGGATTTTAGTTGCGATTTGGGACATCACTCGAGTTTGTTCGAGGTTGATGCTCTTCATAGCACATGGAGATTTTGCAATGTAGTTTTCTCTATTTTGTACCTTGTGTTATGATTGATCATTATGTTGCATTTCTGAGTTTTCGCCATTGTCGGGGTGTGATAGATTGGTAATCATAGCCAAGGTTATAGAGAACTAGGTGGATTGACCTAGACTATAACCTAAGATCCGTTGTTTAGTTGCGTATAGGATCTATGTGCGTGGTGTTCTGCTTTTGTATGCTTTTGTGTGTTCGCAGTTGGTGCTTTAGTTATGTTAGTCATTGAAATGTGTGAGCTCAATATTGAATATGACTGGGAAAGGATGTGAATATAAGTATAGTGGCTAACATAGTTATAAGCGTATCATAACTCACTCATACTTAGTAATGTTGTTCACACAAATTGATGTTGACATCGTAGGGTGGTGTTATGTGTATATCAGTATATATAGTAAGATATTATATATATATATATTATTCTTCCCACTTACCTAACGTTGCCCATGGTTCTCCCTTGTATAGATAATGCCGCCAAGAATGAGGACCCGAAGTGCTGGCTGGCTTGCTGCCGAATCACTAGGGTGGGGAATGGGTGAACGGGTTAGTAGAGGTGGAAGGGGTAGAAGATCTAGGGAAGGTAATAATGAGCGTGTTAATGATTTAAATGGTCAAGGAAATGACCAAGGTATGGGAGCTAATGGAGGTGTAGAGGGAGCCAATGGGAATGTAAAGGGAGCCAATGGGGGAGCACCCGACTTCTTAACGATCATT
>BQNB010121161.1:3825-17866 GCA_026074375.1 Tanacetum coccineum
TCATGTCCGCTTGATGTTCTAGGTAGTTTTGTAACGAAGTCTATCGTTATTCTTTACCATTTCCATGTAGGAATCTCTGATTGTATCAGTAAGCTGGATGGCTTTTGACATTCTGCTTTAACTCTAGAGCATGTTAAACACTTGCCAACATACTCAGCGATGATTGCCTTCATGTTAGGCCACCAATAGAGTTTCTTTAGATCCTGATACATCTTGTCAGAACCTGAGTGAATGGAATACTTTGATTTATGGGACTCATGCATGATTAAGTCTCTCAGATTACCAAAAAGTGGTAACGAACTTCGGTTTTCAATACAACAAGTTCCATCAGGACGTATTTCAAATGCTTTGTCTATTCCTCATAAGTTTTCAGCCTTGATGTTTTCTTCCTTGATTGCCTCAGTTTGAGCTTTGAGAATTTGTGATGGTAATTTTGGATGAAGGGTCATAACTAATGATCTAACTCAGAGTGGTTTGATTCGTTCCTTCTGGCTTAAGGCATCTGCTACGACATTTTTCTTTCCAGGATGGTAGCGAATTTCACAATCATAATCTACAAGCAATTCTAGCCAACGACGTTGTCTCATGTTTAACTTTTTCTGATCAAGGATATGCTGAAGACTTTTATGATCAGTGAACACAGTACATTTGGTGCCATACAGATAGTGTCTCCAAATTTTAAGAGCGAACACTACTGCTCCTAATTTGAGATCATAAGTGGTATAGTTTTCTTCATTAGGCTTAAGTTATAGGGATGCATATGCAATAAACTTCTCTCTTTGCATTAACACCGCTCCCAGACCTTGATGGGATACATCACAGTAAACAACAAAATCATCATTTCCTTCTGGTAATGCTAAGATTAGAGCTTTACACAGCTTTTGTTTTAGCAATTGGAAGGCTGACTCTTGGTTTTCTCCCCAAATATACTTCTTGTTTTTCTAGGTTAATTTAGTCAAAGACTTTGCATTCTTCGAGAAATCTTTGATAAATCTCCGATAATAGCAGGCAAGTCCTAAGAATTGACGTATTTCTGTGGGTGTAGTAGAAGATGTCCAATTCTTAACTGCTTCAATCTTGGTGGGGTCAACATGAAGTCCTTGACTATCAATTAAGTGTCTAAGAAATTGCACGATACGAATCCAGAAATCACACTTGGAGAACTTGGCATACAACTTCTCTTTCTTGAGTAATTCTAAGATTATTCTCAAATGATTTGCGTGCTCTTCTTTATTACGGGAGTATATACGAATATCATCGATGAATACTATCACAAATTTATCCAAGTATGGTTTACACACACGATTCATGAGATCCATGAATACATCAGGCGTGTTAGTTAAACCAAATGGCATCACTTGAAATTTATAATGTCCATATATTGTTCTGAAAGTAGTCTTAGGAATATCTTCATCCCTGACTCTTAGTTGATGATAGCCTAATCTTAAGTCAATCTTCGAGTAGACACTTAAACCTTGAAGTTGGTCAAATAAGTCATCAATTCTGGGTAATGGGTAACGATTCTTTATGGTAAGTTTATTCAACTCCCAGTAATTGATACACATTTTGAAAGATCCGTCTTTCTTTTTAACAAACAAGACAGGAGCTCCCCAGGGTGAAGTACTTGGTCGTATAAAACCTCGGTCTGCTAACTCTTGAAGTTGGTTAGATAGTTCCTTCATTTCTGAAGGAGCTAATCTATAAGGTTCTCGGGCTACAGGTGCCGCTCCTGGAATTAGATCGATTTGGAATTCTACTTGGCGAACGAGAGGAAGGCCGGGTAGATCTTCAAGAAAAACTTCTGGGAATTCTCTAACTACTGAGATATCTTATAGTCTTTTCTCGTCTGACTTCTTTTCCATTACTTGGATTAAGAAAACTTGACAACCTCAGGATATATATCTTTTGGTTTTTATACAGGATATAAGATTTAGTCGGGTTTTACTTCGGTCACCTCGAATGATCAAAGTTTCACCTTTGATTAGGATGTGGAGGACTTTCTCGTCATAGATAATTCTAGAATGATACTTGGATAACCAATCTATACCAATAACGACATCGAAACTACCGAGTTTGATCGACATAAGATCAATTTCGAAAGGTTGGTTTAACAAAGTCAGGATGCGACCTTGGATAACGGTGTTTGTGCTTACTAGGTTTTCGTCAGCCATTTCGATCTCGTAAAAGGTATCTATTGTAATGGGTGGGATATTTAGCATAGAGGCAAGATATATGGATACGAAGCTTTTATTGGCCCAAAATCAAATAATACTCTAGCTAGATGTTGGTTTAGAAGGAACATACCCGTAACTATGTTCGGGTCTTGGTGAGCATTCCTATCCCTCAGCATGTAGGCTCTTCCCTGGGCATTGTTGTTGGTGGTCTTTCGGCACTGATTTGCATAATGCCCTTTCTCTCTACGTGCATGACAAGTAACTGTCACTAGTAGTAGATTACTTTCAGTGGCTGGCCCTTTGTTTCTGCAGTTCTTAGTCAGATGGCCCACCTTGTTGCAAGTATTACACTTAATAGTGCAAGGTCCTGTGTGATGCAGAGTGCATTTCTTACACAAGGTACGGTTTCCAGTATACCCATTGTTTTCAATTGGAGTGACAACATAAGACCTGAAGGTTTCCTGTCTTCTGTTCTGTTGTGGTTGGTAATTATTGTAGCGGTTGTTGGTATTAGTGTTACGGTAGTTGTTGTTATTGAAAGTTCTTCTGTCTTCAAACTTTCATTTGTGATCACTTGATACTTGCACCGGAGTGTACTTTGTTACCTGATCCATTAGCCTCTGGGCTATGTTAATGTCTTCCTCTAGAGTTTAAGGTTTAGAGGCGGTAACATTCCCTTTAATACTTTGACCCAATCCCCCGATGAAAACTTCCATCATTTTCTCAGAATCTGGCACCATAGTGGGACACAAGGTTGCCAATTCCTGGAATCTTCTCACATATGTCTTGAGATCATTCCCCTTCACAGTCAGATGGTAAAATTCGTCTTCCATCTTTTGGACCTCAGTTCGGGGACAATATTTCTTTATCAAAAGCTTCTTGAATTCAACCCAAGTAATCTTGTAAGCTTCTTCTATCCCAATAGGTTGGGCAAAAGAATTCCACCAGGATAGAGCTTCTTCAGTTAAAGTACCAGTAGCAAACTTTACCTTGCAGTCTTCGGTACAGTTGCTACGGGAAAACACTGATTCAGTTCGCTCAAACCAGCGGATAAGTCCGACAGCTCCTTCTGAACCTTTGAAATTGAAAGGTTGGCAGCTCATGAACTCTTTATTCTACACTATTCCTTGCTACATGAGGGGGCTTTTTCTTTCTTCGTTGTTACCTATTGGTATTGTCAGCATTTTCCATTGTTGCAGCTTGTGCTTCTAGAGTTGTGGTAACACTGTCAGCAACTAGTTTCCTGATGGCAGCCTGAGTCATGGCTGGTGCTTCAGATGTTGACATCCTTTTGGGAGGCATCTACACATAGGACAAATACATAATAAGAATGATATCACAATTCTTTCCTTAAAATGCGTAAGGTTCAAAATAAACATTGTCACAATAGTGATATCATAGATACTTTATATGATATGAAAGTTCTAACAAGTATCTTAACTTATTAGTTGATTTCTAGGGGTTATGTAAATTCAGAATGATTGAAGACGGAGATGTAAATATAGACACCAGGATGAATATAAAAAGGGATCACCATTATATATATCATAAACGACTTTGCCTTTGTAAGTACATAGTCAAAATTTGACAAGTGTTGTTATTTATACCACACATCCCGTGGCTAGGTTCTAACAAAATCTATAACTAGTATCTAATCTAGTAGTCTGATGGTCCTTCCTGGCTGTTCTTGTGTTCATAGATTGCATTCAGAAGACTTTCCTTGTCTGCTTGGTGACGAGCCTGGATATCTTCGATGATTTGTTCTAGATTAGCAATCCTGAAGCGAGCCAGAGCAATCTTGCTGTTATTTCCCATTTGCTTTCTTTGAAGTTTAGCAATTTGAGTATGAGATTCTCGGAGTTCAGCTTCCAGATTGTCAAAATCTTGTTGTATGATTACTCGACCTTTTCCAAGACCTTCTATTTTGTCTTCTATGTGCTCAATGCAGTCGAGAGAGAGAGAGTTCATCTAGGTGATTCAAAATTTCCTCAATTTGCTCCTCGTGACGTTCCAAACTTGTCTTACGAGAGATTTCTCCTATCTCAAATGCTTGAGGTAGGTCAGAAGTAGAGGAATGATCGGGTTACGACCTGTTCTTAGTGCAATAATTCCTCATGGAAGGACAGAATTCTCGAGATTAAAATTGGAGATAGCATTGAATATGAGGCGACAATAGTGGTAGTAAGACATATGTAATTCTTTAGCATAATATTCATGCATGACCTTCATATAGGGGTCATCGTGAAAAAGTGAAAGAGTTGGTAAAGCTATTAGAACTAAACCAAATGAGTTATTTGAAGAGCTAGAATAAGTTTTTCCTGGTGAAGCTGGGACATAGTCCGGGGAAGCCGGGATATAGTCCGGAAAGTTAGAGGAAAAAGCATCCTCAATATTGGAAGTAGGTTTGGCTGGGAGAGACAGTCAATCTGTTAACAACCCAGTGGTAAATAACATAATTTATTTATATAATAGTATAGTAGTTATGTATCTTTACATACTATTCTGGAAATGTAGTAGCACGGAGGACTTTCTTGGATGGAAAAAGAAAAGTAGTTATAGTTAAGGTTTCAACCTTGTTCTCTATAACCGTGGGCTCTTAATACCACTCTATACACTCCTATTTTTGACATATACAGTGGAACTAATCTGGGGTATATTTCAATATACAACAGTCAATAATCATAAAAATAACTCAAAAGATACTTTTAAAGATAATTAATCATTCATAATTTCATCAGAGTTTTTACAAACAGAGGTCCCAAAATCTACATGAAAACATAAAGTTTGAATGATAACAGTTTAGCCATCTTCAAGTCCGTGCCACTCCGTGCCATAAGATGCTCAGTTACCTGAGATAAACATACTAAAAAGTCAACACAAAGGTTGAGTGAAATTCATAGGTTTATGTTAAACAGTTTTGAAATACAAGTTCAATAGTGGGTTACATTATTATACACCCATAAGTATAAATAATAGGGAATAGTACAATTATTATAAAAAAACAGTATTATTGCGTCTAAAGCGCATGGCACTCAAGACAGACTATGTTTAGAGTTTAGGAGTCATGCATTAAATGCTTGTACCTTGTGTTTAAGTGGTAGTAAAGAAATTAGAATGAAAACGGTGAAAAATGAGCTTATTTGAATTCATGCTTCATGATTTTGTACATTGTGCATTAAGGACTTGTACATTGATTTAGAGGGAAAAAATATTTCAAATGTTGTGCATTGTTCACTTGTACACATGCTTTAGAGGCTTGCACATTCCTTTTATATGTATACATTACATATAATTAGGGTTTTGATGTAAACGTTAACGTTTAATACTTGTTTTGATATAACATTTTAAAAAGTACGTTAAATGGATAATGTACTTGGTAAAAATGATATTAAGATATAGACTTGACATATTAGGATGTTTACATGATATAAACATAATATATAGATGCAATTGGTGTGCAAGTTACGTTGCATAATGAGATAAAGCAAAAATAGTCCGTTGTAAAAATGTATGATATATAAATATAAGATAGATGGATATTACAGTGCATCTAATTTAATAGATGGATAATTACATTGATGAAAATTACGGTTGTTATACAATTGTTCTTAATATGTTTTGAATTGACTTTAAAAAGCTCAAATAAGCTTATTACTTTCTAAGCTAAACTCTTTTTAAGCTAAGCTTGATTTAAGCTTTACTTAATAAGCTCAGTCTCAAAAATTCACTTGAATAAGCCATTTGGAAGATAAGCCATAATGAAGGTCTTAAAGGTCTTAATCTTAGGCTTATTAATAAGCTAGCTGTAGATTAGCTTCATTTGAGATTTCAATCCTTGATTCGAGCAAAGATTTAAGTTACATCTCGTATTCACCTTTTGAGCTTGTTTATACGTTTTCTTATTTTCTGCTTATTGTGCTTAACTCCTGCTTTAATTGTGCTTATTCTGTCCTTTCAATAGCTTATTGCATTAGTGTTAAAGCATTTCATGGTTCTGTTTGTTAGCTTTACTAAAAACTTGTTTTATAAAAATCAAAATATGCTTTTTAGGTAAGCATATCATTTAGTGCCTTATTTTCCATAAAGTTTTTTGCTTATTTATCTTTTCGTATGCTTAATGCCTGATCTGTTATTTATCATTTGATGCATGATTGAAGTCTGTTTAAGATTAAAAATTGGAATTTAATATCATTAAAGGGGTGTTGGCACAAGCATTTAAACTTAGTAAAACAGTTTTGTGTGCTTTTTAGAAGTCAAGTCAATTGTGTTTAAGCTTAATTAGTCTAGATTAGTTTTATAAAATAAGAATTAGTTAAAATTAAGTTTTAATGGTTGTTATAATCAAAGTTTAAGCCTGCAAGTCCAAAGTTTTTTTTATCAGCTTATTTGGTTAAGTTCATAAAAGTGTACTTGAATAATGGTTTTTGTGTTCAAAATGAGTTTCAAAGCATAAGTTTACATCTTTTTTAAATATGAACCTTGGGAACGGGGGAGCATTGTTTTTGTGTTATTAGTTAGATCTTTCAAAAACTAGTTTAGTTTAGATTTAATTGTCAAAAAGTGTAGTTTAGTATTTCTGACAGCTTTAAGCTAGCTTTTCTTAGCTTATTAGTTGTTTTCAAAAAAAGTCACTTTTCAAAAAGTGCTTATTTTTAGCTTAAGTTAGATTTCAAAAAAGAAAAAAATATAAAAAAATAATTTTTCAAAAAGGAGGGCCACAGGTCTCGAACCCGTGACCTCCCCCTTCACACTTAATGCATTTAACACACACTCCTTAACCAAACGTGCCCTTGGGTCTTTTCTGTCATACTCTCTTCCTTTTATTGTTTTAACTTTCTTTTTAGTTTTAACTTATTAAGTCATTTTTGCTTATTTCCTGCTTATTCGTTGAGCTTATTTTCTAGCTTTCATTTTTAATAGATTCTTAGCAGTCTTAGGTATTTTCTTCATTTTTCCAGATTTTTTTTAAATAAGTTTAGTATTTTTAATTAATTTTTTAGATTAAAATAGTTTTTAATTCATAATTAATAAAATAAAAGTCAAAAAAATATAATTCTTTTTCTGAAAATTATTTTTAGCCATTTAGGATTTATGAAAATTAAATTTGCATTTTAGGGTTTAATTTTGATAATTTTGCTTATATGTCGTGTTTTAAATTTCCCGTTATCATTTACGTGTTTAATTTCTTGAATGCTTTAATTGTCGTAATTTTTTGTTCGCCTTTACATGTTTTTATGCGTTTTCATTAGTAGAATTAGAAACCAAATCAAAATCTTTGAAACCATTCAAATCACGCGATCACGGACTTAACCTCGATTTTCAATTCGCACCTCGTCGGGATATGACTCGGGAAGGTTTTGAACTTTACTTTAGATAAAAGTAATCTTCTAGAATCCTCTCGGAATACTTATCTTATACTATAATTGGTATTGGGTATTTAGAATATATATTTAAGTATATATAGGCTAAGTAACTAGTAATCAATTTTTGGCGCCGCTGCCGGGGAAGTGTGTATCGAATATCGTGTTGAAGTTTGAAGATTAGTGTTTTGAAGACTTTCCTCGTGAAGTTATCGTTTTATTATTTTCTTTTATAAAACTTTAAAAAATACAAGAATATTTTATTTTTCTCAATTTATTTTTATAGATTTATTAGGAAAATTAAAAATACTTTTCCTAAAGCATTTAAAAAACCAAAAAATTGAAAAACAACAAAAACAACCGTTGTGTCACTTGTGAAATCGGCTCACTTTTAGATTACAAACTTTAAGAGAGGTTTAAGGAGGGTTGATCCTACGAACTTCGACCCGAAAGGAGAAGGTTTTTAAAACGCTTCGCGCTTACCCGCTCCTCCGCTTGTTTAAAATACATAAAAATAAAAAATAAATATTCTTTTTAACCCTATTTTGTTTAATTCTTCTCTTTTTCCCTCTTTAAATCTATCATCCTGTATGGGTTTAAAGAATGTTCGTCTTATGAAGCTTTGTATAATAGAGAACAATGTTGTTCAAATGTGAGATCCGTTGATAATTTTGTTCGTGATCCTAATCCGATCTCTTATGATGAAACCCCCGACTCATCTCAACAACCCCCACGTAATTGTTTCAAGTGTGGAGGTCCGTTTGGTGGTTTATATTGTCGACAATGTACTTGTGAGCGGTGTAGAAGAAATTATACGGATGTAGTTTGTACTTTATGTTGTTATGAAGTTGAAAAATCATTCGTTAATGATTCAAATTCAAATTCTTTCATTCTCCAAATATTTTCTACCTACCTTCACAACCCCAAACATCTTCGTTAGACCAATGGCATTGTTTTCATTGTAAATATCCGTTAGAAAGAGGTGATAGTTGTAAACGGTGTCCTTGCAAGTGGTGTGGATCTGGTCTTAGTGAAGGATTTTGCTTCATTTGCGCTTTAAATAATAAAAATTCATCCATTGGTGATCCAAATCCAAATTCTTTCAATGATCCTCAAAATCTTTCCGACTACCCTCCACAACCCCTGTACCAGATGAATTATTGTGAGTTATGTGGGAACGATGATCATTATGGTTACGATTGTCCACCTCAAGTTCTGTTTGTCTATAATCAAGGGCCGTGTTTCAATCAAATCTTTGATAATAATTTCCCACAAACATCACCAAGTTTTCCATAACAATACCTTTGTTGTGAGAACTGCGGGGGTCCTCATGAAACTTTTTAGTGTCAACCGTTGAACCAAAATTTCTATGAACCTAATCTTTGCTATAATTCTAATTCTTCCGGTTTTGACCAATATCAACCCCCGCAGTATACCGTCATTCATCAACCTCCTCAAGAAATGAGTGTGGAAATTTTGCAAGCAGAAAACCTAATGAATTCTATACAAACCTTTTTAAATAAGTTTAATCGAATATCTTTTAGAGAAACGCCAAAGGTTTTATCGCTAGCTTAGGAAGTTTTTTTGAAATTCAACATGCTTTTAGAGAAAAGCAACATCAACCAGAGGATATACAAGAATTGCTTCATAAACTTCTTATGCCAGTTTGTAATGATTTTATGACTTTCTTTAATCCTCTTTTTGATTCTGACGACGATTTTTCCTCTAGTGACGACGAGTCATTTTCTAATGAGGACGTTCCGAAAGAAAGTTTTTCAAAATTTATTCGAACCCTCTTTTTGATGAAGAGATCATTTCTAGTAAGATAGATCCGCATCATTTTAATGCTGAGTCTGATCTTATAGAATCTTTGCTTAATCGAGATATTTCGACGGTTTCTTATCCTAAGATTGATTATCTTCTCGAGGAGTTCTCCGGTGAACTCACTCATATCAATTTAATTCCACCGGGAATTAATAAAGCCGATTTTGATCCTGAAGAAGAAATTCGTCTTATGTTGAATATAGTGACTCTTTCTTTGAGAAGTCTGATACTTCTCTCTCTTATTCGGATAATTCTTTACCCGAATTCAAGACTTTTAGCGATCATACGGAAGAGACAAGTAGTGGCGGTACCACTACTCATTCTGATAACTCTCTTCATAAGTATGATTCCTTTCTCTTTGAGATTGAGCCCGATCAGGGAGAGTTGACTAGCGTTGTTATGGAAGATATTTTGGGAGAACCTCGTGTTCATGTGCCTAATGTGTTACCCACCTATCCCACCCTTATGTTGGATTCGAACTTCATTCCTTCTGATGATTCCCTCGGATCCGATCTTGAAGTTTCATTTCCTTCCGGAACTAGAAACAAGATTTTTGATCTGGGGATATTCTTTGAAGTCCAATCCAAGAGATTTCTATCTCGGATACATTTTCTATCTCATTTATCTGTAATCCTCTTTGTCCAGTGATTGAGACTTTGCTTCCATTTTCATCCAAAAATGAAGACAAAGTTTTCAATCCTGGTATTCTTCCTTCTAATCTCTTATCTCATCAAAGAAAAATCACTTCCGATTTTTCTAAGAGCCCGATGATGATTTCTGGAGGGGACATTCCTTTCTTGGATGTCCTGTTTCTCCATTTCTATCCCCCTTGACCAGCTCAAGTATGGGGGATCGAGTCAGGCTCAAGACTCGGTTAACAAAAATAAGCGCTTCGTGGGTGGCAACCCATGCTTATCCTTAGTAGTAGTATATTAATATAATGTTAAATAATAAGTGTGATGTGAGGAGGCTTGCCTCTTCCTTTCTTGTGTTTCGTATTTTGTGGTTTATGTCCAGGATTGCCTGGATTTTGAAGACTCTCGTGCTCGTGGTTTTGTCCATCGTCCACTCGATCTTCAATCCTTCGCATGCTTATATATGGGAATCCGATATCCTAGATCTTATTGATTTAACGTTTATCTATTAGCATAATTAATAAACGGCTTTAGATTTGCGTAGAGACCCCTTAATATTTGGATTATGCCTTGAAATTAGTATGGGGGTGACAGTCTCACATTGAGGACAATGTGTAGTTCTAGTATGGGGGGATCTTTCGATTTGATCTTACTTGCATTTGCCTTGTCTTCACGTAACCCCGTTTTTCCACCAAAAATAGCAAAAATATGCCAAAATTAAAAATTTTCAAAAATAGAATAAGTGTTTTGACACGTAGTTTTGTCTTTTTAAGGAATAAATTTTGACTTGATCGAGCATGTTGCGCTCTAGCTTGCCCCTTAACTTATATAAATTTAAGCTTTTGCTAGTCTTTTATATAAGAAGCTTTAAAACGCGAATTCTAGCTTATAAAGAGCCAAGAGTTTGCAAGTTTCCATGATAGACTTTAAATATGCTAAGCTTGTTTTATTAGACTAAGCATTCGCGGATCTTTTTATTAAAGATTTTAAATTTGCGAAGAACGAGAAATGATAGAGTTTTATATAAGTTGGATGCTAAACATAGAGTAGTTGGATCTCTTTAAGGCTCATAGAGGTTAATTGTGGCTTTTTGCTCCCACCAGCTTAATAAACTTTATATAATTGTTGAATAAATAAAGTTACTTTAGGTTTTTGTGATTCTTAGTTTAAATCACTTCGTAGAGATTCCTTCTGGTGAAAGTAAGGTACACATCGAGGTTTTGTCAGTGTTGTGAGGAAATAGGCTACCGATTCCTGACGGCTCGCTACCATTGTCTAGGTAGTTAAAAGACCACAGGACTTGAAATTTGGCTAATAATAATAAGTTATGTAATAAACCGAAGCCGAAATAAGACCACTACCTCTTGCCGGCTCACAACCGATGTGGTAGTCGTTTAAAGGGTGGAGGTAATAATAATAATAAAACTGTGGGCTGATAAAAGTTTACTGCATCTTGCCGGCTCACAACCGATGTTGCAGTCTTCTAAATAAGGCACATAGTAATAATCCGAGACTGATAAAAGTTTGTTGCATCTTGCCGGCTCACAACCGATGTTGCAGCCTTCTAAAAGGTCGAGGAAATCACCGAGGTCGAAATAAGACTCCTGGACCATGGTCGGCTCGCATACCGATGTGGCAGTTGTTTAAAGGACCAAGGTTTAATAATGTTGCAATAATAATAATAATAATAATAATAAAGCTAAATTTTGACTCTGGGTTATCTAAAAAGGATAACCCCTAAATCATGCGAAATTAGAACCTTAATGTGGATCTTATTCTCACCATATCGTCCAAACTAATTATGGTCTAAACTGGGTTTACTTTATAAAAATAAAGACATTAATTCATTTGTCACAAATAATAATAATAAAATCTTTAGAGGATTTAGGAAATAAGGGAGCGAAAAGTTAAAGTTTTTACTTACACAATTAACATTTATGAGTAGTGTTAGCATCTTAACTTGTATTTAACAATGATTTCGTTTTTAAGCTTGGTTTGGGGCGGGTGAAAAATCAAGAACGATGAATTTATCCTTTTAGTGTTTCTTGTTCCGTGTAGTTATGATATGTATGAATGATAATAATAAATGCATAAAAATGGTAAAACGGTGGGCTTTTCAAAACTAAGTAATTTCTTAATTCCCTTAGATGAACACTTAGCTACTTTTCTAAGTAATTAGTCTAAAGAGGGGATTGAAATTTTTGGTTTTCTAAGTTTGTATTTATGACATTGCGTGAGGACACGGCAATAGCTTAGTATGGGGGATTTTGGTATGTGCTTAAATACACATACCTTTTACCTAATAAAACGAGCTAAAAAGACCAATAATGACTAATAAATAAAGAAAAATGCATTGTATTCGTTTGTATTGTGAATTGTGTCTTGCAGGTAACAGATATTGCACAAAAGGACAAAACAAAGCAAAACAAACAAAACTGAGCATGGGATTGGAAAGAGCGCGAAAATACCAAAGCCAAAGGCGTACCCGTCTTCTACGGACCAACCCGGGCCCATTTAATAGGTCGGGTCAGCCCAAAATCCTATCTTAATAAACCTAAAAGTACATGATTTAAATTAGAGTCCAAAACCCTTACTCTCGGCCCAATTCCAAATCCATATCAAATTAACCAGCCCAAGTCACCCCTTTTTTAATCTCAGCCAAAGAAATAAAACGGGTCAATTAGTCAAACAGTCAAAAACACTATTTATCTTCTTCCCTATTTCCATCCATTTTCACCTTTCATCATGAATCGAGTAAATCAAACCAAGTACACTAGCCCCGTCCTTCTAGAAGGCTTAGTCTGACACTCTGACACTCCTACTTATCCACGTTGGCAATCCCAACGCATTTGATTGGTTAAGGAACGTGACACAAGATCTAACGGTCAAGATCTATTGCTTGCAGGACAAACATGATTGAAGGGCTTGGATTAGAGATGGGGGGAGCGTCTAAGAGGCTAGAAGGTTCTTCCTACTGCTATATAGGGAGGGCTTCACTCACAGAATAGGGTATCTAGTGTAGGAAGTAGCTTAATAGTATTTTTAGCTTATTGTAATCGTTTTTTAGCTTAATGTTTTTAATTTGATGTAATTTCCTTCTTAGAAGCTTGTACTCAGTTTGATTAATCAATAAAATCTTAGTTTTCATTTAGCTAATGTTTAATTCATGTTTTTACTTATTGCACTCTTGTTTTAATTAAGCTCAGTTTTAATCTAATAAGCTCTTATAAGCTCTCAAATACTACTTAAGCTAGCGTATATTCAGTTAAGCCTTTAAAAGCTTAACTGAGTTTAGACTTTCATTTCAAATCTCTCCCATAAATTACCTCAGCTTAATGGATGATAAGTCAAACTTGGATGGGCTTATGGACACCACCAGCTTATCTATGATAAGCTGGAGCTTGTAGATCTAGCTTATTAAAGCTTATTTGATCCCTGTTTAGCTGGGATCAAGGTACACTTGCTATTTCCTCTTATTTTAGCTTAAATTCTAATTAGCTTATTCCTGCTTATTGCTTGCTTATTCCTACTTGTTTGTGCTTACTTAGTTCTAATATTGCTTAATATGTTAGTTTATGGTTTTGATTTAGTTTAATTAAAGCTATTTGTGATATTGTCTCTTTACTTAGTTAAAACTGCTTATTATAATGGCTTATCTGTTGTTGCTTATTTTTCCTTCCTTTGAGCTTAAATGTCATCTATTATCATTAAGTGTTATCTGTTTTCAATAATCCATGACTAATAAAGATTTTTGTAGAGTAAAAATTGAAAAACAATTTTAAAAGGGTGTTTGGATCAGGCAGTACTAATTTGAGTTAGTACTGTTGGACCACTTGTGTCACTTAAATCAAATTTGTTAAGCTCAAATTAAGCTTCTAGGTCAGTTTTGATTAATTGTTAAAGTTTAAAATTCAAATCTAAGGTCTTCTCTAATCATGGTTTGAATCTTTGAGTTTTAAACTTGCCATAGCAGCTTATTAGGTTAGATTTTGTTCTAGTGCAATTTTGTGTTGTTTTCATGCTTGTTAAAGTCTCTTTATGCAGTGGT
>BQNB010121162.1:2562-20505 GCA_026074375.1 Tanacetum coccineum
TGTTTATTTCCATATCATACATATTATATTTGTTTAGCTGGTATTGTACATATCACTTGACTTGTGAAATGGTTCTTAATACCAATAGATCTCATTCATAGTCAAATAGCCACGCACAAATAATTTATTGACAAGTCTCTTATTGTTTCTAATGTTGATAGCTCTCTGGGGGTGATTCTACAGTTTTGTTATCCTGGATCACACAAGATTTTGAACTTTTTGCAGCATTTGATCCACTTGCAGACAAGGTTAGGTTCATAATCAGGTTAATGATGTATATAACTGATTATCATGAAAAATAGGTGCTGACTTTGGATCCCCATTACATTCTTTGGCATAGAACTTGCATCTGTTAGAACCATCAAATGTTTTAATTACGATAGGATGTGATAATTGTGAAATTCTTTTATGAGTTGTAGGCTCTGGCCATGAGAATATGCAACCGCGTATACCAGTGGGTAAAAGATATGGAGAACGAAATATTTTTGCTAGGGGGGAGCTCTTTCACCTGGTGATCATGTATGCTGTTATGTACTCCTTCTCCGGCCAAAATTTCCACTTACTTTTATTCTGAGTTTGGAGATAATTACAAATATCTTTAACCTAATCATATCGTCTACTATGATAAGTGTCCATCTTTTTTTCTTCATATTTACTCTTTATCAAATTTTCTAATTTAATATTTTTCTATTTGGCAGAGATGTTCTAAACGTGCTTGGTTGTATGCTAGAACCAGCTACGATTAGTTTTTTTATCAATCTTTCACACTATGTTAAAGTTTTCTCACATTTAAGCCTTATTATCTATGCCATCTCCTGAATTGTTTATTATAACTGAAGTAACATGAAACTTTATAACTAAAAATGTTAGGGAAGAAAGGTTTGCAGTCAAAGTTCCAATATATCAGATGATATATCTGGAAAAGTATATGTAGTAGATTGAATCTGTGGAGACCTAATTTTTTAATGATATGTTATTGTTCATGTTTGTTGTGTCAACTATGGTTAATGGCTATATTCTAACTCACCTGATGCCTTCTTACTTTGCGGATTCCGACACAGTATTGCATGGCAGTGGTGAGCAGCTTATGCACAACCCTTCTCTGTTTTTGGTTCCTGTTGCATTCTCATGCTTTTATGCTTGTACGTCTAGATTAACTATTACATCTCCTTTAGGAGTGTATAAATATGCTGCTTCACATCTAAGATCTAAAAGAATCATCAAGCTATGTCGTATAGGCTTATTAAACAATTCGTTTAAGCATAAAAGACTCTTATCTTTCGTTATCACTGTAGGTAACTCTGGATGATGTGGCCATCTGAAATGGTAATGACATTATATTGTAACAGTTAGAATTGAATACAAGAAAATAACTAAAATATTAACCACATTGGTAGCTCCAAAATACATAAAATAACTAAACTATTAACCACGTTGGTAAGTCCTAAATCTTTGTAAAACATGAATGGCTTAACAATAACTGCATAAGGTTGCTCTAAGATTTACCCAAAACAGAATTGTACCTAAGGCAAATTAGATTATAAAGACCAGTGTTATCTCTTAAAGAACGGTACTAGATTAAGACAACCGGTCATTAATTAAAATAACCACTATCTTGATTTATAAGACCAGTGTACATTGCTTCATATTGGATAAAAACTGAAGGTTGCTGTTTTTGTGAGCTTTTAAAATAACCATATATATGTAAACGAAATGATATTTTTAAAGCCTCAAGGCTATATAACTGCCATAGAGTTTTAGTGGTTATTTTCTCAAATAATGCATATAATAGTGGTACGAGGTGGTTACTGGTTAGCCAGTTGTGATCCATTATATGCATATTGGTTTGATAATGAGATTTATAGTTATGGAGTCAAAGTAACGGAGAGCTTACATCAGCAGGATCATTGGACTGATTAGGAATTTAATGTTATAAAGTACTTTATAACAATACCTGATATAGTCCATAGATAACAGATGCTTTTTTATCTCCATCAGTCAGTGCATTCTTTATGTAAGTACATGGTTTCGTTAACTTTTACCATTTTCTTGATATGCTTTTTCATGTATTAAACATTTTCTTAATATGATTTTTCATAGGGGATATGATCTCAATATGTAAGGATTCGCGCTGTAATCATTACTATTAATTAATATTGTAATGAAATTGCAGACCATTTGGTTTCCCCTCCACTAAGGCGCCGTCAGCCAGGTTATTATGATGTAGATCCTCCATGTTATTATGATGTAGATGCCCAGGATATTCTGATGTAGCTGCTCCAGGTTATTCTGATGTAGATGCTCCAGATAATTTTTCTGATATAGAGTGTCCCACTTACAGTGGACGTTTCAGTGGTGTTTATTATGCCGAGCTTAATATTGACCATCCAGCGGGTACGTCTCTGCCATATATTTGATTTCCAGTGGTAGAAACTAACCATCAAAGTTATATGTTGATTTAAAATGCTAATTTTGATTCTTCAGAACAACATGCTTTGCCTGGAAGGGGGGATTTAATAAATGATAATGGCCCATTTAACAAATGATAATATTTTAAAGAAGCCCGAGAACGTAACAGACAATTCAGCAAGTATGCATCCATCTCCAACATACTTGATTAATTTCCATTAGTAAAAACCAACCATTTACTGTAAATGTTATTCTATCTTTGCAACCATGTTCGTAATAGAGTCTCACTTTCGTTTGGAATCATCTCGGCTAACAATATCAGTTAGTATAGCTATTGTACGCAAGATAATGTCTAAGCTTAAATAAAAATTAGTCTTAAATTTTCACGGGGTAGGCAAGATATTTGATGTCCTTATGTTTTTTTTAGGTTCACCATTACATACCCAATGCAAGCATTATCTTCCTAATATTTTATGATTTTGTGGGAAGCTTGAGATGTTAGATCGACTACTACCCAAGCTAAAAGCTCTAGATCATGAAAGCTATAGAAAGTTTGATGATGAAATAAGCTATTTTCTATTTTTAACTTATTTTTTATCTTATATAATAGCTAACTAAGCAGAAGTTTTCCAAAAGGGAGAAAGCTATTACATGGATTAGCTTATTTAGTTATATAAAATTACAAAGAATGTTATGATTAACTTTTTCTTGCTTCAGTTATTTGGACAACATAATAGGCAATTAGGAGAGCCAAAGCGTTGTAAGAAGACGAAGGAATTAGAACTTATAGGTCTGAATTGAACTTTAAGGTATCCAGAACTTTAAGGTCTGAATTGAACTTACACGCAACCCCCTCGCTTCAGTAAGTTGCTTCTCCAGTTTTTGAGCATTGAATGCTAGCAATTCATGACTTTATTTCAGTTCAAGAAGAGGAGGTAACATATCTCTATGTGGTATATAGTGTGCATTTATGTATGTTGGGGTATATATGGGTTCAAAAAATAGCCTTTAATTGTACTTGTTATTGCATCTAAATTTGCTGTCACAATTTGAAAATCGATTTAACAAGCAATGTGTTCATTCTTTCAGGCATTCTCTAATTGTTTTTCAATCGTCTATTTCAAGATCACAAGGGGCTGTTGGGAAATTTTATCATCTGAAAAGGTTAGAAATAATAATCTAAATAACGTGTTTGAAGTTGGAGCATGTGGTTTGGTTAAGCAAAATAGGTTACAGCGAACACCAAAGACGCCACATCCGGAGGTGGATGGATCAGATTATGAGTCTTTGCTTGAAGTTCTGCTGATGTAAGTGTTGGTAATCTTTACTTCTATTTTTCTAGATTACTTGATTAATAATATGCAGTAGTCTCTTATATCGTTTGTGATGACATTTATATCGTTTTTATGTTAGGTATACAAATATGACAAGTTACATCAATTTATTTTCTAGGTTGCTCATGTATTGTCTAATAAGGCTGCTCAAGGACTTAACAACTCTAATAATGCTGTTGTTGGACAAGAAGGAGCAGATTCACTTGATTATGAAGCCTAGAGAATGAATATTCACTAGATTACGAAGCCTTGAGACTTGCCATGTCAATGAAATTTCGGATGTTATAAGGGAACGTGGAATGAAGAATCTGCCAGCTGATAGAATGAAGGTAAATGATCTTTACTCTTTAGTAGTCAAACTACTAAAAAGCTGGCAATACTTTACAATTTATTTTTTTCATTTTACAATTGCTTATACTTACTATAACTATGAAAGGTTAGAGATGATGTCTGTTGTTGCAGTTGGACAGCTATGAACAAAGAATATATTCAATAATAATGAAATAAAAAACAATGATTCTTATATTTACCATAGTCGTAACCTTTTTATTCATCTTTCTGGTAATACACGATCTTCATATGTAGATATCTACCATGTACGATCATCATATCTACAATATTTATTCTACCCAAAACATTTTACTATTATCAAAATAAAATGATTTCTTAAAAGTAGTTTAAGTGTTATATATGATGTAGGTACCCGATCTACACTTTCACTTCATATTCCACAACACGGATCGAACCAAGAAACTAGAAAAAAGATAATGGTTAGAGAGAGAAAGAAGAGAGAGAGATGAGAGAAAAAGAGAAGATATTTTAGATATTATGAGAGAGATGAGATTGAGATAGATATTTTTCCAAGTGAAAAATATCTATATATATAGGAACCGAACTAGTTGTTATTAGTTGGACCGAACAAGTTTTGTGAGTTAAGAACCAAAAAGTCAATCTGTGTTTGGAACAACCGAACTAGATGAATCTGAACCAGTTGGATACCGATTCTAAGTTTGTTTTGTGTGTGGAACGAACTAGTTAACCGAACCAGTTGAACCGATCTAGTTTGTTTATGTTGGAACCGAACTAGTTAATCGAACCAGTGGAACCGAACTAGTCTTTTTGTTTAACAACCGAACTAGATAACCGAACCAGTGGAACCGAACTAGTCTTTCTGTTTGACAACCGAACTAGATAACCGAACCAGTGGAACCAAACTAGTCTTTTTGTTTGACAACTGAACTAGTTAATCGAACCAGTGGAACCGAACTAGTCTTTTTTTTGACAACCGAACTAGTTAATCATTTTGGGAACCGAACTAGTCAACCTCCTTTGAAAACCAAACTAGTCAAAACCTATCAACTCAAATTTCTAAATTATAACGCTTATTTTCTTTGAACTTGTAAAATCCGTGAAACATTAACTTGTTTCCCCCGGGTTTTGCGAGGAATTGGTAAAATCCCGTGTAGTTTTACCAAGATTACTTCAAGACTCGACACCACATAATCAAGACATAATTTCTTTCTACCACCGATTCGATAAAATAGTAATCTATTTGATACCACGTTGATCAATGACACTCTGCTGATAAATCACTTCTCTCGGTGTGCTAATAAACCACCATGCTTGAAAAACATTTGTAATGATTCATGGAAAAGCAGATTGGAACATTAAATGACTGAATAACCACAATGGTAGAATGATCCCTTGCTTTCCGTTGATAAAGTTCCACTCGTCTGGCCATCAAATCACAATGGATGGTGTAACAAGAACTTAAGGAATATACTGAGCTCACCCCTGGAAAGAAAGCCATCAAGGTTGATTATGCTACACAAAGCAATTAATATCATTCCCAAGCCTCTAACAGAAATTTCTGCTCTTGTGAGTCAACCATCGTGTAGCCAAGGAACTATGAGAGAAGATTAAACTGCTCATAGCAAAACGTCGTTAACAAGCAAGAACGAAGTGAAGTTGTAACGATGAATATTGGATAATATCACTCACTTACAAGAAAGGAGAGTCCATTACACAAGTACTAAAACTTGAGATTCCACATTGCTACACAATGATATGAACATCTACAAGATGCCACTGGAGCAATTTCCAATGTTTATAACCAAGTTTCTGAACACACTTCCCCTGATAAATGTGGAGCAAATTCGTTACTGATGTTAATATTTTGTCAAAGACTTGCATACTCCAAATTTTGATCAGCTTCCATGCTACTTGGAACAACATGAACGACATGCATATGAAGTTCGTTTGATGCATTAACATAACTCCGATCCTCTTGCTTTAGTTGCATCTCACTAAATAACACAGTCACCTTATCAAACTCATCAACACACATACCAAAACACTCAACTTCAACCACCAACTTCAACATATCCATCTCCACAGTATGGTTCACCTTATCAGTCTCAACAATACTCAACTCATCAATCATCAACACCTCTTTCAATAACTTATCCATCCAATGATTTTCAATCATCAATCCACCACAACACAACGTTTATACTCCTCACAATCCCATCCCTCAATTGGGAATATTCTTCTTATGTTAACCAACAATCTGGGTTTTTTCCTAACCTGAAACATGGGTGGGTTCTAAATTTTTCCAGTGTTCCAGAAAGGTGATTGATCCTAGATGATCCAGATCAATCACATGATTTGTTTTTGAACTGCAGCTGTCACCATCTCCGTTTCCCACTAACCAAATATCAGCCTAAGAAACCTCGTCCTAACCCTAGGCAACAAGCTACCCATCAATAATGTAAGAGTTACCCTACAACCAATTCAAGGGAAACAAACTTCTTTTTTCTGCGGGTAACTTCAAGGACTTACACTCCAAGAGCAAGTGGAAGCAATTCTAGAAAACAGAGGACAGTTATTTGCTACAAAAGGGAAGGTCACATGTCCAGACAGTGCACCAAACCAAAAAGAAAAAGGGATGATTCGTAGTTTAAGGAGAAAGTGTTGCTGGTACAATTAGCTCAAGCACACGGTTCAATTCTAAAAGAGGAAAAGAAACTAAGCTTTTTTGGCAGATCTAGATATTCCTAAAGGTCAAAGCACACAAACTGTCATTACTCACAATGCTGCTTATCAAGCTGATGATTTGGATGCATATGACTCTGATTGTGACGAACTCAACTCTGCCAAAGTTGCTCTCATGGCGAATTTATCTCATTATGGTTCAGATGCTCTTGTTGAGGTACACACTCATGATAATATGAATAATAATGTGGTAAATCAAGCTGTACAGGTGATGCCGTCTTCTCAACAGTCGAATGTTGTGAATCATTCAGAGACTGAAATAACTAGTGATAGCAATATCATTCCTTATTTACTCAGTATGGATTGAATCCACAACAAGCACGTTCAGAATATCTAACTCCCACTGCACAACAAAATGATTTAATATTATTTGTGAATGAAACAACCTAAAAACAACAAGTTGCTAAGTTGTAACCAAATATAAATTCTGGAAAATAAGAGTGTCAATGAACATTAACTCTGAGCTGGAAATATATAAGGAAACAAGTTAAAGTTTGAAAGAAGGACAAAATGTGACTTAAAGAGTAATGATATAGCGATTCGACAACATGAGCATAGTCCATATAGATTGATCTTCTTAAACAAACCTTTCAGAACTGTTAAAAGAAAGGAATCTTTAATTACAAACGTTTTACGCTTCTAAAAAATGATTTTAAGAAAGAAGATATAGGAACAATTGATAGAGAAAATAACTCTAGAAAAAGCCAACAAACCTCTAGAAAATATTATTTTTAAAAGAAGATCAATCAATCTGCACAAACTGTTCAAATGTTGAACGAAACCTCAGTTTTTCTAATGTAATACCACTAAAAAGCTCTAGGTTTTTCAAATCCCTTCAATCTATAGAAAGCTCAACATCATAAACCAAAGAGCTATATGTTTGGATATTATTGTTCAAGACACTAATCCTATAGTGATTCCTGTACTCAGAAGAGACCATACACTTGCTGAAGAGAGTCGTTTCCAAAATGCATTTAAACATAATGATAATATGATGTAAGAAAAGGAAAGCAAGTTGGATTACCACACCGATAAGATTATGCTGCTATAAATCAACTTTATAAGATTTCTCAACACACGATTTGTTCCACAAACTGAATTATCTGCTGAACAAGCCTTTTGGTCTCAAAATTCTGTGAATTCTTTAGAACCCACACTTTTTATATTAGACCCCACCAAAGTTTAAAGGTTCCAAAAGAAACTTCCTAAAGTCAGCATGGTATTTAACACAATTAGAAGAAACATAAACACCAATCTAGCTAACTTTGATGTGGTAGTCAAAAAAGGACCACACCCCACAGCTATCACTGAGGGTTGCATGGGGGTTTTCGAACATACAAAAAGCTAGAAATTAAAGGATGAATAATTCCATTTGTTAAAAGCTCTGAAGGGACTTATTTATCACAATTCAACCAACAAATGGTTGCTGAACTTTCTGAAGTCTAAAATGTCTTCTATCAAATGGAATAGGCTTGAGGAACACGACATCGTATTGATTCAAAAAACATTTGAAGTTAAGATGAATCAATGTTTTGAACAAAATGAATGACACTTGGAACAAGTGATGATCAAAGATATTGTGAACTTAAATTGCGAATTCTCTGTGGATAAATGATTCTGTAAATTGCGTGAATGTCCAAAAGTGTCCTCAAATTGAGACTGAGCTCAAACCAGATTTCTTGCAGAAAGAAACCTTACATAAACGTTCAAAAAAGATTATTACCATTCTTGAAAAATATTGCATCTCTTTATAATTAACACTCAACTTAAACAGGAAATATTTTTAAAGGGAAAATTCTGTTACAAATCAAAGTGTTCCAAGTTTTTGATCAATTGGTTTTGCATTAAATGAATTGAAGCTCAGTCCCCAGAGAAATACACAAAATTAAGAAGTTGAAATATAATCATTAAATCTCTAAGTGGAAAAAATGGATAAGAAAGATCAAACAGGACTTTGAAGAGATAGAAACCAATAATATTGAATTGGATTCATAGGGTGATAAGCTTACTTGCTAAGAACGACAATTTTTTGAAATAGGACCTACAAGCAACTTTATGACTTCGAGTAAAACCAACACATATATTCAATCAAAAGAACAATGTGCTAAGTTAAATTAGTCAAGTCAATTTAAAGTCTGAGGAAATTTTTATTTAAATGCAATTCTATAGGAAAAACTTTGGTAATTACAAGCTCTCAAAGATGAAATTAAGGAAACTCACTAAAATAAAAAATCCTAGTTGAAAATAATGTTTCAAACCACCGCAGTGATCCACGTCTTGCATCAAGTTAAAGTGGAACCAATAACCCCTAAATTATTAAATAAAGAGACAGCTCACTCTGCCTATATTAAGCACACTAAGGAAGAAGTTGCAGTTCTTAGGGATCTAGTCGATCATAAATAAAAAGCTAATTATCCCCTAGATTTCCACTCTTAGAATCTCCTGTAGAGTATACTAAACTAAATCAGAGATGAGCCTTTCTAAAATCAGTAAAACCTGTCCTAGTATCAACAGTATATACACCCTACCGAAATTTTTGTCAATGTATGACAATATGAAATTCACAATTTATTTTTTAGGGTTTTTACGCGTTTTGCTCTTAAACCGGTAAACGTTAAGTAAAATCGCGTAAACTGAAAATGATTCATACAATGTAAACAGGCATTAAACGATTAAAATGTTTGCATCAAGCAAGTGTTTATATGAATATTATGAGGATAATTAATGACTTTTTCATCTTATTTTTATCCGGCTACGTAAAAAAAGCTTACGTTTCATAATAAAATACGTTAGGCATACCCGGAAGTTCAAACCTAACTACCCTAAACGAACCCACGATTTATACCCAATACTCAAAATAACCAAATAATAACATCTTATATATATATATATAAATCTAACCCGAAAATTATAAGATGAGACCAAGGACTTTTCAAACTTTTCATAATATCTAGATATTTAATAAAGTATACTCTTACACCTTTATCAACTTGGCATGTTAACTTACCTAGGGTTATAAAGTAACCATGGTTAAGTTAGGTAGATATTTTTACTATAAATACCCATGCATGCATAAGTATCTTTACTTAAATCCTTAAGCAAAAATTCATTTTCCCTTCCCCCTTTTATACACTAAAAACCCAACGCACACTTAGGCCACCAAACCAAAATCCCTACTATGGATTTGGTATGATTATACAACCCTATATAAACACAACATACTTAAGGTATTCTAAGGTGGGTTATTTTTTTTTTGCTAAGCATTGGTTCATCATGTGCAAGGATTAAGAAGAAAAAAAGGAAAGAATAAGGTTTTGGAAACCTAATCTAGGTTTATAAGCTTGAAAGCTTTGTTTTGAATCGTTAATACACGGGTTTGTAACTTTATTTTTCTCATCTCATACATCATCATTAAGATTTATCTAATTCCTTTATACTTTTATTTCTTTATAATTTTATGTTAACTTACATGTTAAATATAGCCATAATCACCACTAATGACTTTCTAATATGTAAAATGAGTTATTATTTATGATTATGATTATATGCACTTATTCTTATGTCATATGGTCCTATATATCATGGAAAAGTAAAAATAAAAGTATGTTAACCTATGGATTAAGTATAAACATGTTTAGGTTAAATTAGGGTTTTATAATGTTTCTTAAACTTCACATGTGAAAATAATGAAAGTAAAAGGGTTAAACTTGTTACAATGAATTTACAAGGACTAGGGATGATATTGGACTTTATTATAAGTACCACAAGTGTCAAATGTGTTTTTAAGAGTTTTTATAGTAAACTACTAAGTTAATAATACATAAAAACAAGGTTTTTATAAAGAAACATACATGAATACTTAGGGGCTGTCTAAATTCGAATTTTAGACAGTAGGTGATGATATTTTATAAAAATAATACGCCTCATGACGATTCCATAATGATAAGAAACTCGAAAAACCGATCTATAACGAAAAAGATACGTTAAAAACAAGTTTACGACTATAAATACTTTTATAAAACTATTTTTATAAAAGTTACTATTCATTACAGCAACTTTCATTTTAAAAACATCTAAAATATGATATAACTTTTAATTACGAGATCGTACACGCAAGAATCGTTAAGAACGGAACTATAACGAATAAACTACGACATTTTCGATAATTAAAGTTTATAAAAGAAATTTTATAAACTATGAACAGTAAAAATCACTATTCATCAGTGGACAACTTTGTAAAATATTATAAATCTTTTAATACACAAAATCGTACTTGAAGGATTCATAAATCGGGCTTTAAAACGAATTTGTTATTACGATTACAAGTTTACGCTAATTAAAGCCTAAACGGAAAACGAGCTGGTGTTGAACAGTAATTTACTATTCATCGCATAATCTTACAAATTTAAAAATGTAATTATTTTGTATCGCTAGTCTTACTACGATAGACGTAGGAGTATGAAAAACGTGAGCAACGGGCCTTAAAACGACCAAATTAGGTCTTTTTTGAAAAAGTTATTTATAAACATTTTTCACATATCTTTAAATAATATTTTTCTAAAACGATTAGTCGGGTGTGTATGATATATAGAATATTGAGTGGGTATCAAAGTGCTATATTACTAGGGAGTTTCATAATGTGTTTTCCTACATTCGGATGGCGTTATAGAGGTTGTTGGATTTACGATTTAAAGTGTCCTAATCTCTCGTACGTCTTGTCATGGAACCTCTTTATTTATGATAGTCCCGATCGATCTGGACGTTGTTAAACTATAAGATGTTTTCAATGGTCTAATTAATGTAATCAGTACTTATACGACCTTAATTTATAATAGGTTGCATTTATACGTTCTTGCGTGTGTTTTATCTTGTGATTATTTGGACTTATCTGTACTCAAGGTGGAGTTATAGCCCCACTTTTACAGTTTTTTTTGATTTATTATTATTCTGGGGTGAGAACATTGCTTTGTTTTATAAATGGACGCAAGTGTTTGAAGTATATGATTATGTGTTGCTAAGTAGCGATAAACCCTCCTGGCCATTTATCATGAATGTCAATTGCAATAGATGTAGTTGTTAATTCGCATTATGTGAGCGCGTATGTTATTAAATAGATTCTATTGGAAGTAACCTCCCTTGTTTCGGGTGATTAGTATCTCTGGGAACGAACGATTGACCATGTTCGGACTTGGATGTTGCGGGTTACACACAATCTGTCCGGGCATATAATCTGCTATATAGCAAATATAGTTGAGCTTCGTGTCATGAGCTTAGGGCAACAGTAATCTGGTTTGTGATTGTTGGCATTTGTTTGTTAACATCACGGGGAAAGTCTTGCGGTCTTGATATATTTTATTACATTAAACCTGTGAATTCACCAACATTTGTTGATTGGGTTTAATCAATGTTTTCAGGAGGTATTAGGAGGAGATGCCATGGATCGGCTATTGGATTATGTTTTGGATTGTTATGTTATAGACTTATGTGTATCTTGTTTTGGGAAATCTATGTTGTCTTTTTGTAATATGAAACTAAAGAACAAGTATAAAGCTATAAGCTTTTTGTAATAGCGCTTTTATTTAAAATCCAATGTATCAGTCTAGACTACTTTTGTGTCGTTCTTATATATATCTTGTGATGTTGATCTTGAAGTAATGCCCGGTCCAGGTTCATTATTCCGCTTGCGTAACAATTTTGGGGGTTGTTACTATAATTTATAAACATAACATGTAAACCAAACACCCCTTTTCTTTTAATTAGCTCTTACAAAATAAATCCAAAAACACCCTTTATATTCTATTTTCCTCTTTCACAAAAACACAAACACACAAACATTTTGATATTAAAAACATTCTCCTACATCCTTCACCTCCCTTGGCTGCCAATTTCACATATCCACCATCATTCCATTTATAAAATGATTGACCATATTTGTAGCATCATAACATCATCTTAGAACACTTGCAAAGTTTGGGTACTTTTCATGAGGATTTTTTAATGTGTTTTTGGGGATTTTTCTTGAGTTTTTGTTGGGGTTTTTATTATCATGTGGGAAACATTGATTTTGGGTTGGTTTTTTAGTAGAAAAGTATGAATGATTTTTGGGTGCTTCTTGGTCGAAAATCTAGCCACCAAGTCAAAGTGGTTGTTTGTGTTGATTCAATTTAATTTTTAATCTATTTTGTATGTTTAATCTTTAATTTGATTTCTTTTGTTTTTGGCCCCATGCATTTTAGCCATGGTTCCTGGAAATAATTATATTTTTGATGTATGAGATATGTGGAAGAGATGTATATGGCATTGCATGTGATTGGATAGTTTTATAATTGATGTTTGGATGGATTTTGAGGTAGATTATAGGACTATTTTCAATCCAGTTGCAAACGTGGTATTCGGAATTATTTTTGGCCTGGAGCCTATGATCAATTACATGGTGGTGGATAGATTTAGTTATAAGGTTCACGTGGATAATTGGATGGTTTATCAACTCTCGGTATGAGGGAGTTAGGCATTTTACGATAGCTAGTCAAAACTGAACATCATTTGGAAACGAGTAAAAAATCAGGTTAATACTCTAAAATGTAGAATAGAATAGCTTTATCAGTATTTATACTTCTTTATCGTACTTTTCAAAGAGGTATTACTTTAATATTATTCGGTTTGGAAAATAACTGTCAAAATTAGTTTTTTTGTAGGTAAATTTAGGATGCTGCAGGTACCAGCAGTATAAATGGGTTAATTGCAGCGAAAACTTTTGAGTTATATGGTTGAATTATTTGATGGGATTGTAGAAATAAGTTCAAGGTACATGTTTCAAATTGGATAGAGCCATATCTCCTCCGGATTGAGTGAGAGATTGACCAATTTACAAAAAATAAGTCATAGTTTCTGAACTACTGTTTGATAAAGGGATTTAACTCCAGATTTGTGCACTATGTGTTGGGTTTTTAAAGAGGGTTAAACACTAGAATTAATTATCTTCATCTCTCTTTCAGGATTCAACTTGATTGCTATTATAGAATAGGATTTATGGCCAAAATCGTAAGCGTTAGAAATTCAGCGAACTTTTGTTTAGTTATGTGTAGTAAAAAACTCATTTCCCGTGGGGATTGAGTATATGGTTTGATTTAAAAACTAATGTCTGGATACTAGACTTAAGTATATTTCCAAGGGTGTTATGCTTCTCCTTTTATATTTTATAGGTTAAGAGATATGGTCTTGTAAAGTTGACTAAAAATCAGCAACATAGTTTTACGCCTTTTCTTGACAAATAAAAGTGCCGGCCACATAGTAATAAGATAAGAATCATAAGCGTGTATTCGTAGACACTAATATAGTATAAGTGCAGTTGTATACCAATTTGGGGATATAATACTTTGGTTAGGTATTAATGCTATGCCATGATTTTCTCGGAATCATATCTCGTGTATCAATTGATTTTCTTTTACGTATCGATCTCTTATCATTCTAGAGCCGCATCACGTCTTTAGGTTGTTGCTTAGGACGTTCTCAATAGTTCCCGAGGATTCATCGTCTGATGGTTTCATCACTCCTCGGTGAGGTCATAGTCCCATCTTTTCTTCTTTATTGGTTTCATAATCTTTTCGGGGGTGAGAAGACATTGATCCGTTTTAATAGTAAACTTATTGATTTCTTCTACCATGAGCGGCTCACCTGAATGTTTTTACCAAAGATTTTATTGCCTACCACATGATTTATATTAATTGTTTGTTACATGGTTTTGTTTATAATATTTTATTAATGCTTGATTTGCTTACTTCATGATTAAGATCATTAATTATCTATTTACAAAACCGTGAGTTTTTAAGACATTATTTATTTTAAATGGGACACAAATGCTTGATGGGTATGCCTGACCCGATTATGAAATTACCTGCATGAGTTCGTTATTGCCATAGTCCCTAATTTCTTGTTCCATTTTTTGCCCGGTTAGGGAGTGACGCTCTAGTACATTTAAATAGATCTATTGGGTTTGACATACCCCGTCCTGGGTATGAGCGTATTCTTTCGAGCAACTTTTTTAACGGGCGATTTGTATTGAGAATGTAGGTATGAAGCATTAAATACTAGTATTGGGGGCAACTGTATTTGCATTTGATATGCGTTATTGTCAAGGTTTCGGTGTCATGAGCTCAATGCGGTAATGTTGAATGTTACTATGAATCTATCGCTGGCTGTTCTTAAATTGTGGTCCAATAATGATTATTAACTTAATTTATCGAATCACTTCTGTAAAATGTTGTTTTGCGCTGCTTTTCTTAACTATAATAATTTTACTTGGAATTATTTCAATGCTGTTTTTACTTAAACCTATGAATTCACCAACATTATTGTTGACGTTTTTGCATGTATTTTCTCAGGTTATTATATTGCTTGCTGAGCAATGGGAGCATTCGAGTCGCGTGGATATCAAAACTTTAAGGACTTGATTTTCTTCACATTCGATAATTGTTTTCATGTAAATATCATTTTGAGTTTATGTTTGAACTCTTGTAATTTTGTTTAAATTAAATTATTGGGACCTGTATTTACTCTGTATTTTTAATCCAATGTGGCATCTCTTTTTAAAAAACGTCTCTTTGAGGCTGTTTTCTATAACTTGTATCTTAATACTATGATAGTTGCACCACAATGTGGTATTCCGCTGCGTTGTGATTTTTATGGGAGTGTTACAAAACTTCTAAAGGCTACTTGAGGATAAGTAAGATTCAAGTGGGGGGATATTTGATGACATCAAAAAACGTCTTTTTTTTTAGATCTTTTTACCATGTTATTGACCCATTTTGTATAGTTATTGCAAGAATTTGTTAATAATGTTTATATTTGAGAATTGCAGTAATATTATGGATGTAATTGTGAAAGGATAGCAAAAGGATGCGCTTTTGGAGATCAAATGAGATATTTTGAGATTATTATTTGAAGACCAATAGCCGTTCTCCATCGAGGAGATACGGCGTATCCGTGCTGCAATCATCAAAGACCTACAGAGGAATTCGATCCAAGTACGCCGATATCCAGAGAGACTCATTACGTCGTATTCAAGATATAGTATTTGAATATTCTGGAAGATATCAAGCAAGGCCCTACTCTCAAGGAAAATACCAATAGCCGTATCCAACACTTAGGTTTCGCGTATCTGAACCGACTTCCAGACCTTATAAATAGGAAAGAAATACTCAAAAACAAGTTTTAGTGTGAGTAAATCATTTTCTCTTACCTAAACCATAAAAGTGATCTTTAAAAGGAGGAAAAAGAAGAAGAAGAGGTCGTAGTAATGTTATCAATTTTCATAGGTTACAACGAGTTATTCCATTTACTTTAGTAATCGTTAGTTTTTGGTATCTTTCGTTAAACTCGGTTGTTTACCTTGGCTAAATAATTGCTCTAGTAATTTATTATGAGTTTGGAAGGCTAATACCTTTCGGGTATTAGCATTATTTAAAGATATGAATGTTTGGTATTTGTTTATCTTCGATTTCTTGTTTATGGTGTATGCTTGGTTATGTTTATAATTATATACATTGGTTACGCGCTTTTTTCTGTATGGCGTTCTTTCATTCAACTGGATCTAGTGAAGCGAGTCCAAGTAGATCTAGTGTCTGGGACTAGTTCCATATAGTGATTTATACATCTAGAATATTAGTTACGGCAAATATTGTCCCTTACTAAGTCTGGTCTAGGATACGCTTCAGGACTACGAGTTATTTGGATATTGCCATGGTTTATGATCGGTTTGTTGACTTAGCTGGTGACCTAGTTAATTCAATAAGTAACATTCTGGATTCTTTGGATATGTTGGCAAGTGGACTATAGTGTATTATTAATTGCCATTAAGCGGGGGGTGTAGTGGGTAAAGTCTCTATGAGCTAGGTTTTAACAAGATCATCATTGCTTTAATCCCCAAAAGATTGATATATTATTAATCAGAAATTAGGATGCTTATTATGCGTGTGGCTTTAATATGTGACAGAATTAATGTGTCTAGGTCTTTAGGATGATGTGCGCCTAAGTATTATAAGAAAGATATGCACCTATCGATGGAGAAGAATTCATTGCACTAATTAAAAAACAAATTCTAATCGGATTAATAATGGTTAATACAATTTTCTTATATAAGGTTCGAATCGCTCTTTTATCCTTTTGATTATTTAGCTTGCGTTGGGTGTAAAGTGCCTTGGAATGGATTGTGTCACCAACCAAACAGTGCGCTCTCAGCTGAAAAAACCCCCTTTTCCCGTAGAATTAGGATTTAGACTGTCATACGGGTTATCTATGGTTAGAATATAATTGAATTAAATAGATTAGATAACCAAAGTTATTAATTAAATTGATAGATTTAAACTCGCTTCTAGAGTTCGGACTATCCTATCTTACACGTAACTTCACCGATAGGGTTTCACTAATCCGTTATAGTTTATTTTTGGTTTTAGTCAGCGAATATAAAATTTAAAAACTTGTATCAATAAATATACCCACACATCGTCGACACATTAAGTTTTTGGCGTCGCTGCCGGGGAGTAAAAATTAATCTTGATTTTTATTTGATATTTTGGTTTTTAACGTTAGATTATATATAACCCTTAGGATTAATGTAATTTAGATTAGTGTATATTCTTGTATATTCTGTAAATTTTATATATTTGTCTTTAATTGTTTGCTTGTATATTTGCGTGTTTAATTGTTTGCGTATTTAATTGTTTTTCTTAAATACACTGTTCTGGTCAATAGCTGAATACGGTGTATCCACTTCCACCAGATACGGCGTATCCAACTTTCTTTCCAATACAGCGTACCCATTTAACTGATCAATACGGCGTATTCACTTCTATTTGAATACGGCATATCGGTCGTCTGATAAAGTTATTTTCCATTCTCGAACTTAAAGCCCAAAATTTTTTATATATCTTTCTCCGCTGGTTCTACCGATAATTTTATGGATATTTTTCAGTAAGAATGACAAAGGTTATCAAAGGAGAGTTCGAGAAAATTAAGGATGTTAAGGTCAAAAATGTTTTGCTTACTTGCGATACACCACTTGAAGTTTTCAACAAGGAAGTCAGTCGACTAAGCGGAATGGATAATGATTTATTCACATATGAAGTTGAAGTTGCTAACATCCTATGTA
>BQNB010121163.1:0-14129 GCA_026074375.1 Tanacetum coccineum
ATTTCAGGTGTTGGGAGTCACGTTGGTTCGCCTTCTGTAACAGCACCCGTTAACCATGCATACTTATGTCTAAATGTTACGGATTGTGTTATTACACCTGATGTTGAGATCAAATTATTGAAAGATCTTTGAAGCAATGATCAATACAAAGACTATGCGGAAACTAGTCTTTATATCTTATGTCCCCAGACAATGAAGGTATAATTTTTTAAATTGCTTTCTTTCATACTTTAGATGTGATTTGTGTTAAAGTTTTTGTCATTGTATACTCTCTGTAATTAACAGTGCCTGTTTCAGGTGAGTCTTCGACTTCTGTGACTGAACATATAGTCGAATCGAGTTGTCTATAATCCGCAACGTCAAACACGTCTTCTTCCAGTAGATATGCATCGAGGCGGTCATTGGGTCATGGTAAATTTTTTGTTTGCTTTTCTTTAAACATACTCTTATTTGGGAGATTTGTTAAAAGATCTGTTGCTATCTTTTAATAACCTACTTGGTTTATTTTTTTCACAGAAGGTTAAAGTATAATTTGTTGATATCATGTGATATAAATTGACATAATGTAAAAGCGTAAGCGTTTCATGTTCTAGAAACTGAACTTGCTTTTGTTTATGTCTGAGGTATTAGTGTCTATTGTAATGACATATGCATGTTAATATGAAATAATGTGATTGAGTTGTTTATCACGAGAGTTGACTTAATTGGATGAAAATTGTGCGTCAATGAATTAAATTTGTCACTAGAATTGTAAAAGTCTTATTGAAGATCCGACTGGTGTTTAATGTGTGATACTAATTATGTTTGACAAGGGGAAGAGCGAAATTAGGGAGGGTAGAGACGAACATGTTCATCCATGTGAGAATGCATTAAGTTGGTAGAGCTCGAATGAAGCACAAGTGAGAAGGTTGAAGCATCATCTGTTTGATAGCATGTGATAATATATCAGCATTACTAAATAGCTTTTACATTTTACTTTCGAGAAAACTGAACTCAATTGCAATGCTGATGTCATATTTCGTTGGTTGTTTGGATAGTGGTTTGCATATATGAAACTAGCACCTACTATATAGTCTGGCTCTTTTACTTACTGTATCTAATATACATGACATGTTTTGATTTTTAGTCCGGCTCTTTTAAGTATTATGGGTTGATAAATATTTTTAGCTGATATTTATTAACTTCATTGTTTTCAGAGTTGCTTGGCTTTGAGATATGAGGCATTGGTTATGCGAGAACTGAACTCTGTTAGCGATCACCAGCTGCATGTTTCATATGAAGAATGGTGAACACACACCAGATCTATGTTTATAGATCCACAAATCAATCCGGCCACCGGCAGCAACTCCTAATGATCCGGCGATCTATTCCGATACACACTTGATTTCCAAAGGTACGATATTTTTGTTCTAATTTAATGTCTTACCTACAAAAATTGATTCTGGCTTTTTTGGATCAATTTTTCGAGAACATTGTGAAAAGCAAAATGTATGGACTGAATTTTAAGATTTTTTTACATGAATTTAGAGAAGGTTGGACAAAAGGTTAATGTTGATACCATCCAGTTTTACTACAAATAATTTTCTTCTTTATATAAAAAATTTAGGGGAATTGGTTTTTGTCAAAAAAAAAGTAAAATAAAAAAATTGGGGGTTTTGAATTTGTGGTATGAAATGAATGATTTGTGGGGATTACATTGTGTTTTAGGTTTTTTTAGAATTTTTGTCTTTTTTTATTTCAGTAGTGAAGAGGGATCCGACTGATGCTGTGGTTGATATTTGATAACGTGAGTAGCATGGGATTTCCAAAAGAGTCCGACATTCAATGTACTGCAAATGAAGAGGTAAGAAATGTGGTTTAGTCCATAATCCATTGCTTATATTTTTCCTAATTTGTATGAAGTAGCAAAGGCCACTGACAATTCAATGATTACAATAAGATAGGCTATGTTGCCTTTGATCGTGTTTTATATGGTAGTTAAATGATGCTTATTTCAATTTTGATAAAAAAAAAAAAAAAAAAAAAAAAAAAAAAAAAAAAGCCGAGAACATAATGCAAATACAAATAACTAAACGTTATATAAGTTTGTGATATTCGATTTATAATTTAGCATGTGTTGGAATAAGGAAACGACGTGATTGTATGGTCTGACTCATTTTTCGTTATTTTTCATAGCCGCATCAGCATTGCCAGCATATTGCAGCATAATCGCCGTTCAAAAACACATATTGTGGTCGTTAGAGCAGCCTGTTGCTTTTTGAGGTATACTAAAGGTTGTCATGCTTTTACCATTTAAAGCAACTTTTCAGTGTAAGCCGATCTAATGTGCATTTTACAATGATGTTATTGTAGGTATCTGATATAGGTATAACTAATGTGCTTAACAACAGATGTGCTCACCAACAGGTATCTAAACAGGTGCAAAATATTAGCCTCAAACAACTTATGATAACTTTTACTTGCATATTCAAATGATGCAGGAATATCAACCAGTTGTTCATTTATTGTGGTGTGCAAGAATAAGAAAAGTGGATATTCCTGCAGCAGTAGTTGCTTCATGTGCCAAGGCAGTCCCCTCAAGGTTCCGCAGCCCGGATAATCTTTTGCAGCAGCAAGGACGGATACGTGTTACAGTAGGCAGCCTAAAAAACAACTTATACTATAACATGCATCACTATCAAAGTGGTGTTTGCAGCCGTGACGTGTCAGGTACCCTCAACATTCATAACATGAACACTCACACTGCAAAAAGCTTTCTAATTATCAGGCCCGGTAACCGCAGGTCTACATCTTTCTGCGACGTCAGTAACTCATCACTATTTATACCCAAATATTCCAATGGTTCACCAAATACTTGATGTGTGAGCTCAAAAAACTTATCCATAACATATTAACCATGAAAAAGTGAATAAGCTCATTGACAATATATTATTATGCAGGTTCAAAGATATTCTCGACCCGGTACCAATCCTAGATATTCGGAGGCATAAATATGAGGATACAAAACAAGAGAAAACAAGAAACCATTTCTCACTGGCTACACTATTATAAGTGAATCCCCAAAATTACCGGGTAAAGTTTTAATATTTTGCGTTAACCATTTCAAGAAACACATCCTGTTTTACACTACAATTATGGTACGTAGTAACTTTTTTTTTGTTCGTGCTAGGGATTGAACAACAAATGATCGGGAAGGTACAACTTATACAATGGATGAGGAACACAAAATTGTAGGTTCTGAAGTTCTACGCCTAAAAAAGGAAGTGGAAGAAAAAACAGTTTCTTACGGTTTGAAGGTTCGCCTATATTTCGTTTAACATTTTACTTATGAAAAAAATATACCGTTATGCAACATGTTTGCATCAGACAAAATATTGCGCAACATGTTCAGTAATCGTTCATCACTTGCTACTTTATTACACCTTCTCGAGTTATAAATTTTTATTACATGTGAAAGTGCGCCGTGAGTGTTCATTTGTTTTTTATTAGTATATAAAACTAGGATACAGGCTATAGTTATCTGTTTTGAATGTCCACTTTTATATGTGTAGCAGTATACCTTAAGAAATCAAAAGAAAGTGTGAATCGTTTTTTTATGCTAAGATCTAAAGTCGAGAAGGAAACAACTTTAGCCTGCATACACATAACAATCCAGTTAAGAACAGAGCACACCCCAAACTTACAAAAGCTCATGTCAAAAATGCACATTATATTTAAACTCATTTAATGGATGAAGTCTTGCAATTTGATTCATTAAAAGAGGCTTGCCTTAGAAAAGAATGTTTATTATCATTATAATTTTAAAACAACATTTGATTTTGTTTATAATGTGAATATACATGTTTCAGTTTTTGATTTAAATATGTGAACAAGGATTGCAGCAAAAGGCGCGTTGTGCTAATGCGGGTAATTGTTGAGTCTGTGATGTTAACTATGATGTTAAGATATAGATTTTTTACTCAATGTGTTGTTTTTCCCTTTTTCTAGATGCTGGTCGTACTATTTTAACTTATATGCATTTAACTCTATGATGTTGTTATCTGAGATCTAAAATATCGGTGAGTCGATGGGTGAAAAAGGGTAACATTGTAATATGGGTCATGGATGGGTATTTATATAAACACCGAAACTACTCTTGAAACACCAACTAAGCTACTATACTTTCTCTAAACACCTTATACCGCGCTCGATAATTTAGACCAGCTTTTAGCAGTTGGTCCTGTAGTCGCTTGCAACTCGATAACTTGAATGATGCCAAGTTTTTACCGACGATGACGTTGTGTAACTCCATTGGCCTTACGATGCGATGAAAATGTTGTCTTCTCTAATGACGGTTCTAAATTAACCAGATATTTTTTTGCTTATCTTGACCACACCAAAAGTTTATATGCAGACCATAATGGCCCACATTCCAGGGCTTATACTTTTATATAAAACAAGATCGAATAATTATTACATTTTGATGTTTCAAAAATCATCAAGAGGTAATGTGGAGCCTCATGAGATAAACCAACAAGTTCAGAAACAAGCAACGCAATAGCTGACTGGATAAGAAAATCTGGCGGAACGGACGTTCATCTTAAACATGAGTAGTTTATTACTTCTTTAATTCTTAAGCAAAGAAACTACGACACCCTATATGTTGTAAGCGATCATCCCGGCCTACAATCGATGAGTGGCTCAAGCGAAAGTTATTAATCTTTTCAAGTTTTGTCCTTTGACAACTTTTGGCAACTATGACTACAAGTATCCTAAAAAGAAGTCTGTCCAGATCCTTCATATATATTTCAGACAGATTGTTTCGAGGCCTCACAATTTATGCTTAATTCCCATTATACAGGCATAATGTTGCCAAAGTAAAAGTTGTTGAACCTAATCAATCTTGAGAGACAGCTGTAGCTGATCGATGAACTCATCAACAAGCTGTATATAAACATATTCTCACTCCTGGTCATGACCAAAAGTAAAAGGCGTTTTTTTACAACATGAAAGTAAGAACACAAGGTCCCTAAACACTTTGAGAGATTGATTAATATTTGTGAACAATATTCTTTAACACTTTCGTGTGGATGGACACAAATTGCATAAACGCTTGAACTTCTATAGGATAAGTTGTTTTAGCTACAACTATTGTGTCTTTTTGTCAAGCTCAGCGGTTCTTCATACATGAAAAAAAAAAATGTGGTATGTACTTAGCATTTAATGATTGTCTAAACACACCTAGATCATTGTTCATTTGTAACATTCTCTTTCTATGTTCACAAACAAGTTGTTAAAGTTGAGTAAGCTTTAGAGGAAGGGAGGAGGAATGTTTCATTACATCGTGTTTATCAACATCAGCCGAGAACAATTGACTAATACAGAAAAAACTGGAGTTTGAATTTTGCAAGAACCAAAAAGAAATAATAGATTAACACTAGAAAAAAACTCCATGTATTGAAAAGGGCATAAATGGATTAATATCAGAATGGTAATGATTTTATACCAATTTTAAGATTTCAAGACTATATGAAGGATCACAAACAGCTGTATATCTCATTTAAAATGTGTTCTTACATTATTCATGGACATTTTTTTTACATCATACTTTTATACGCTCACAGGGAAAACAATGAATTTTCAACTCATTTTAGTGTTGTCAAGCAAAACACAAGCGATGAATTCCTCTTGACACCAAGCCCTTTTAACCCCAGCGCTCCGCAGCGAAGCGCGGCTAAAACCTTGTTATAGTAACCAGGACAAACTAACTATATACTACTCCATTTTAATTTCCGATAAACCACGATCCCAAACACCACCCAAAAGGTGAATTAGGGATTTTGGAAGTCGACAGAATAACACGATTTTGCAGTCTAAGTCAGGTTGAGTCGAGATTAATATCGACTTCCTCTATTATTAACTGACTTAGGGTTTTCAATTTGGTGATTATGTTCCCCATATATAAAAAAAGCATCTTAGGGTTTCTTATATTTAATTGATTGCTTTTAACTATTGATATAATGATTTACGAAAGATGGATACTTCAAAAGATGATGACGCATCCAGTTAGATCATAGACATTGCCGGAGTGACCTTTGTGTGTAAGAATGAATATTGTATCTTATAGAAAAATATTTTATCGTTATCAAGTAAAGTGATTTTGGCAAATTTTGATAATCGTTAACATACATGTATGCTACTTAAGTTACTACGCCCACCTCTTCCAATTGATTAAAATTATGCGAGGGTTAGAGTCATTATTAGACAGATATACTTAGTGTGATGGTTGGATAATTCTTGAACCATGCCAAACCGTATTATGTAATTATAGTCACCTGCCTTATATTGATTTTTTGGGGGTTCTAATGGATTAAGAAAACTAATTTGAACTGGGGACGAGATCATATTCGGCATAAAACAAGGACTGGTTATACTGTCGCAGACAAACATCTCTCAACCCACAAGCGTTTTTAGCATAACTGCATCAACAATCATCTTTTGATGATAAACTCCTGTTTTCTACATTCTACCATTCTCTGATTTTCAAAATCCCGCTCTCTCAAAATATTTTATCTGCTTGAATCAGTCTGTGCTTAACCTTCTGGAGGTATCATAAACAGCTGTTAAGTATAGCCCTACACGCTCTCTTTTATTTAAATAATCTGATGATGGTTTTCCCGTTTGATTTTCGTCAATTGATTGCAATTGCTTGGTTTCCCACTATGAATTGTGGATCTTTTTGGAGTCGTGGTTGTAGGCGTATCAATGGTGAAATTTAGATTCATAGCACCCCTATGTGTTAGCTTTGTCACCCATAATATATAATTTAAGCATAAGTAATCTATTTTATACCTGGGAAGAGAAATTTTTCACGCTACAAGGAGGCATACACCAATTTTTTAATTTTGTTTATTGTGATTACTGTGCAAGATGATCAATAATTAGAGAAGATACTCAACTAAATGTTATTTGCCACTCAAATTTAGAATCCTTATTGTTGTATGTCTAAAATTGGCACGTTACTGTTAGTTATGCTTTAAGCTATGTTCAGTACAGAGAATAAACCAAAAGAAAACCGCATAAAAAATATTTCTTAACTTATGCCCTTTTATCACAATGATCCCTGACTAAAATCCAGTCTATGATTGTCTTCTATGATACACCACTAATCTAAAGACTTTGGGCTCGAACCATTTGGTACATTTTTTTTTTTCATAAACACCCATTGACCTCGACCGCCCATTTTGCCACCTCTAAAAACACATGAGCTTTTCGTTCTTACTCTCATACAGAACTTACAATATAAAATATATCTTGACTGCTAAAAAAAATTGGCCATATACAAACAACTAAAGTTCTGTTTCATTTCGTATGATAACTAGCTTGGTATTTCAATGGAAAATTATCTGTTATTTTACGTTGTTTCAAATGTTTTATAGGACTTAACAATTCTGGCAAAAACGTATCGGTTGACCACCGATAAGCGATATATCAGTGATATATCGGCCGCCAAGGCCGATATTTACAACACTGCTCTATACCACCTATCACACAATATATCTCTCAAATGCCTCCAGCGAGGCTTGAACCCACAACCTCTAGGTTGATGGGCAACTCACATACCACTAGACCAAAGGCCTTGGGTTGCCCTGTTTTGTACTTATTGCTTGCCATTATATAAAAATTGATATGTTTGGCGGTTTGTTATATGTTGCTAATACTAATGATTTTCACACATTGATTTGTTTCAATTTGCAGTGAACTCTTCATCAACTATGATTTACACAGCTATTGATACATTCTATCTAACGGATGAGCAACTTCAAGAGACACCGTCTAGAAAAGATGGAATAGATGAAGCCACTGAAACAACCCTCAGAATATATGGATGTGATCTTATCCAAGAGAGTGGCATTTTGCTTAAGGTGTATCCTTTTGGCAATCTTCCCAATTTTCATAGTTTCATGTAATATTTTTAGAAGTTATTTCAAAAGCCCGTTTGCTAAATCAGTAAATCTAATACCTTGATGCTGACCTTCCTATGCTCCTTTGTGAGCAGGCGGTGTTTTAATTTTTCAGTAATGTCGAGGAGTGTTGACATTCCTGTGATACTTGGAATGTTGATGGCCCACGTCATCAGCATTAAAACTTGCAAGTTTCGATTAGTTAGTTAGATACCTTAACACTAGTTCAATGGCTCGAATAATTGGATCATAGATGCCCTTAACTTCATGCTACACAGACCTCAGCAAGTAATGGCCACCGGTCAGGTTCTGTTCCATCGATTCTACTGCAAGAAGTCATTTGTCCGTTTCAACGTGAAGGTATGGCTCTTCTCTCTGTAGATGTCACTTTCGCCCTTACATTTTAAGTATTCCTTGAAATTTTCAGTTCTCAGTTTATTTGAAAACGATGGTGTTAATTCATGTTATCCACTTGTATGTTTCTGACCTATTCTGTCTTTTCTCTTCCGCAGCGCGTTGCTGCTAGTTGTGTTTGGCTTGCTTCAAAGCTTGAGGAAAACCATAGGAGAGCGAGGCATGTCATCAATGTTTTCCACAGAATGGAGCGTAGGAGGGAAAATCTACCTATAGAGCATATGGATGCCTTTTCAAAGGTATTTAATTAATTCTATCTGCTATTTTTACTACTGATATTAGCTCTATAACTTGTCTTATTAGAAGGATGGTTTCTCTAGTGATTTGCTTATGCTGACATGTTATGCGTGGGCAGAAATATTCAGAGTTAAAGATGGATTTGATCAGATCGGAACGACATTTACTAAAGGAGATGGCTTTCATCTGTCATGTTGAACATCCTCATAAATTCATATCAAATTATCTCGCCACCCTTGAGACACCTCCAGAGTTGAGGCAAGAAGCTTGGAATCTTGCAAATGATAGGTATGAATTTGGTTCCTTTAAGAGAGCTACTGTGTTCTTATATTCTTTTTACATATAGTTGCTACTAATTCACCTTTCGTAGGCACAACTACTTCAAATTGCATTGTAACAAGTGATCCGTGTTTATAATGATTTTGTAGTATCATGTATCAACTCTGAATTTGATATCTCTTTGACCTGAAAATTCATATTGTTCTGAACAAAGGAGTACACCTTTTATCTTTGTTTATCGCGAGCTACACATTTTCTCGTGTTTGATGTGCTTATCAACTTATATTTTTATTTTGGACAGTTTGCGCACAACTTTATGCGTGCGGTTCAAGAGTGCAGTTGTGGCGTGTGGAGTTGTGTATGCTGCTGCTCGCAGGTTCCATGTTCCCCTCCCTGAAAATCCTCCATGGTGGAAAGCATTTGATGCTGACAAAACGGGTATAGATGAAGTTTGTAGAGTTCTAGCTCACCTATACACTCTACCTAAGGCACAGTATATACCTGTGTGCAAAGAAGGCGGTTCATTTACAATGTCTAATAGATCATGGGATTCACCATCTCAACCTGTTCCCAAGGTCCTCTCTCTCTCTCTCTCTTTGTTTGGTTTTCTGTAATCATGGGTTGGGCAATGAGTGTAGGACAGAAAAAGCAGCTTTCTGAAACAGGCCACGTTGAGCTGCTAACATTTTATGTCCTTTTTTCAATTTTATATAAAATTAATTCATTGAATATGTTTATTTTATAAGATCTTAATCAAGTGTGTGATTGAAGAGGCTTAAGGGGTTGCAAGAAATTAAATACACTTTGGATCACGTTCGGTCTGTTTTATCTTTGCAAAGTTTTTAACTTTACTTGTTAGATATCAAAAGCTTACTGAAGTCGAACTGTTTGTAAATATATGGGTCAAAATCATCACCTCTTATTTTCCACTTTTTTTAGTTTTTCTACTTAAGGGCAAGACATGATTTGAGGTTTTCTCTGTTATGTGTTCTAGGAAGGTCCATCAAGTGACCCACCAATGCTGGATGATACAAATATGTCTAAGGTGTCTCCTGCAGCTGTTAATCCCGATTCAAAAGACGTCCTGATAAAAGCAGGAAGCGGTAGATTGCAAGATTCGACAAAGAGTGACGATGATACACAGGGCATTCAGGTTGAGGGAGATATGAAAGATGAACCAACTCCTAAAAACAAAGAACATAGAATCGATACAAGCAGAGAGCGATCGCGGGATCGGGAACGCGAAAGGGAAAGGGAGAAAGATAAATACAGGGGTCGTGACCGTGATAGAGGGAGAGATTCTGATCGAGAAAGGGAAAGAGAGGATCTCGAGAGGGACCGAGAGAAAGTCAAAGATAGGAGCCATCGGTCAAAGGACAGAGGTTAGTCTGTTTTAACTTGTAAATAGTACTTCGCGTGTTTTGTGAAACTGTGGTTTTACTTTTTTTGTAAATAGATAGTTTACTTCCTCTCCATAGAAAATTGCATACCGAACATCTAGTTTAAGAGAATTAACCAGTCATCATTTAATGATACTAATGACATTGTAGTGGAACACGTGGAACTAATCTAATGCCATTTGCTCCTTTCCTCACCTGTTGTGGGCAAGGGTATCTTGATGTGAGGCTTGCTTGGTTTGTTAAAAAAAATGTCATCTGATATTTGTTTATGACAGTGGGTAGTGGTGTCAAAATGGGTTGGGTGACCTGGTTTTTGCAATGACGGGGAATCTTCTGGGGTTAAAAGAGGGTCGGTTCTGGGTGGTTTGACCCTCAAACACTTGTGCTCTCATATTTTTTAATTAAGTTATAGACCCTGAATGTGTGGTGGATCTTTATGAAAATAGTATTAATTTTAAAAGAACTTATTTTTTATTTGATAATTTTTTATAGGAGGGTTTTGTGCATTAGAAATTTGGAATACATTATTCAGGTAAATCCTAAAAAATAACCTGAATTGACCCATTTGTAGGTGATTGTCAGTCGACAAACAAGTAATTTACAGTAGTCGCCAAAAACCGAAAGTAACTATAACATTTAAATATTTTCTTAGAAGTTGCTATTGCTGTGGGACATTTTAACAAAGCAATTTTTGTTGATTTCCATAGGATGGGGGAACATAATGTATATCTTTTCACATTTCTATCAACTTTTCTCATGTATACTTTACAGATTCATCGATTTTGTAAAGTCCTATGAATTATATTTATCTGTGTTTGTTATCTGCTGTTCTAAAACACCTGATTTGTTCCATTCTGATTTTATATACAGGACACGCTGAAAAGCTGAAGAATCATCCTTCTCGAGGTACATGAATGAAACTTCTACAGTTTACTCTGTTTCCCTCCATCTATATATGAACTCGCTCCTACATGTTAAAAGTACCCGCAAAACTTACATTTACATTCTATTTTCAGATCGGGATTACCATGGCTCATCATACTCTTCAAGGGAGAAGGAACGCCACCGGCATCATTCATATGGTTAATATCTGCAAAAACAGTTTCAGATAGTAATGTATTTGCCTTAAATTTTTTATCTTCACATGTCTTTAACCTTGCACAGCGAAGCTCAAGATTTTCCGGCCTGATGTGTTAATGTATGATTTGTTGACATTTTAACCCTTATCTTTGGGCAAGTATTTTTTACAACAGAAGGCCAAGTTGTGCTGTAATCTATTTTGCAAAAAGAAAAAAGAACGCTTAGAGCATTTTCTGTATGATACCAACAGCTTCTCTTACATTAATGTTGCATCACAGTTGTCTGTTTTTGTTTTCCAGTTTCTGTTATTTATCTCTTTTCTGGTGTCAATTGAGTGTGTAAATGGGTCCTTATTTAGGTTACCCGGGGAGGGCCACTCCTCGGGTGTCAATTGAACAAGAAAACATCATTCGTTTACCTGAAAACATCATTGAGTTTGAAAATTTTTGGTTCGTGGATATGTTCGATTCGGGTCTACCGGTTCTCGGTTCCATAAATAAATGTAAGAAAGGGTTTAGAGATATAATTTGTGTCTTGCATTTCTTATAACAATGATACAATATATAGGAGTATATGGAGTATTCTAGAATTCATGCTAAATGAATTTCACTAACATAAATGACTTGACTAATAACTTTGACTATAATAAATTACTTTGACTAGAAACTTTGACAATCATAAATTACATTGACTAACACGAATGACCTAATTTTCTGTCTCTCATTGATCGGTATTTATATAAGAAGAAACTCTAACTAGAATTATTTAAAATGTTCACTTACTACCCCAAGTAATTATTTTATTACTTTGCCTATTATTTTACTAACCGTCTCTTCTCATAAACCCACTGGAAGAGCGTGAAACAATATCTTGTTAAAGCCATCGACCGATATTCAGCCTCAGCAGAAAAGAGTGAAACAATATGTTGTTTTTTTGTTTTCCATGAAATTGGCGAATCCCCAAGATAAACCAACCACCCTGTTAGTGATCGCCTTGTCAAAGGACAACCTGCCCAATCAGTGTCACACCATCCGCGTAGTTGTAAGTCATAATTATTTCTCAAAATTATACCTTGTCCTGGGCTCCCTTTTAAATATCGAATAACCCTTATTGCCGCCTCCCAATGCTCGATTTGAGGATTTTGCATAAATTGTGTGAGGATGTGCACACTATATGCAAGATCTGGTCTTGTAAAGCACAAATATATGAGACGACCCACTAACCTTTGATATTGTTCGGGATCTTCAAATAAACGTCCTTGAGCCAACCCTAAGCGATGATTTTGCTGAATTGGGATCTTTGCTGGTTTAGCCCCAAGTAGCCCAACTTTAAAAATTATGTCTAAAGCATATTTTTGCTTACATAAAAGTATTCCCTCTTTTGCACAAGCGACTTCAATACCAAGAAAGTATTTTAGATTGCCTAAATCCTTCATGTGAAAACAATTACTTAGATAAGTTTTGAATTGTGTGATAGCTTCATGATCATTTCTAGATACAATCAAATCATCCACATATACGAGGACGTTAAGTTGAACCCCGTTTTGTTGTAGAGTAAAAAGAGAATAATCCGAGTATGATTGAACAAATCTATATTTTTTAAGTGTCGATGACAACTTCGAAAACCAACAGCGCGGGGCTTGTCGAAGTCCATACAATGACTTACGAAGTTTGCATGCTTCCTCATGTTGACCTTTATGCAAACCAGGTGATAATTTCATAAATACTTCTTCTTCAAGATCTTCATGTAAAAACGCATTATGCACGTCCATCTGATGAAGTTCCCATTGCTTAGCTGTCGCAATTGCTAAGAAAACTCAAACAGTTACCATTTTCACAACCAACACGAATGTTTCACTATAATCGACTCTAGCCACTTGATGATTACCGAGAATCACGTGTCGGGCTTTGAATCTTTCAATAGTCCCATCTCATTTGTACTTTTTTTATACACCCACTTGCACCCAAGAGTTTTCTTGTCCGGTGGAAGTTTCTCAATCGTCCAAGTCTTGTTTTGTTCCAAATCCTCGAGCTCACTATCCATGGCAGATCGCCATCGTTTATCTTTGACTGCTTCAGAATAAGTCACAGGTTCCCTTTCTGCTGTTATAGCTTTAAGAAAAGTTCGATAACAAGAAGAATTTTTTTCAGAATTTACATAATGACCTATAGGGTATGGAGTACTTGAGGACGTAGATTGAGCAAGCGGTGTAGAATGGGATGGACTCATCTTTTGGATAGTGTTGGTGACATAATCACGAAGGCGAACTGATATGTGTTTCTTACGATGACCTATTCCTAACTCTTCAGCCTGAACTTGCTCACCAGTATCAACATTATGTGACTGTGGTGATGGTGTTATACCTTCATTTCCCACCACCTGATCTCCATCGTCATGAGGTATGGTGTTCTCATTTACCACCACCTGATTTCCATCGTCATGAGGTATGGTGTTCTCATTTACAGGTATTGTGACACTGCCCCCCATTTCTTGGGAAGAGTACTCATCATGTGTCTCATCATTGTTATATGCAACATTATCGACACATGGAGTGATAGGTTCGGTGTCATATGGAAATACATTTTCCAAAAAATCAGCATCACGTGACAAAAAATTCTAGCTTCTCTAAGTCAAATAACCTCCACCCTTTTTGCCCATATGGATACCCGACAAAAACACATTTTCGACTACAGGTGGCAAACTTATCCCCTGTTTTTGTATGTGCGTAACACAAACAACCAAATGTACGCAAGTGATTATATGGTGGTTCTACATT
>BQNB010121164.1:0-12405 GCA_026074375.1 Tanacetum coccineum
CCAAAATTTAAAAGCTAATTAAACCCTAATTTGATTGATTAAAACTTTAACCTAATTTTTATAAAACTAAAATGAAAAAAAATTGTTAAATCTAATTAATTTTCTAGAAAAGACAGGGTAGAAATGGTAATAAAGGAAAGACAAGGGTAGGCGGGCTAATTATAGTAAATTTACACTATAGTTAAAACTGGTAACCTTGAAGTTTAAGAAAAGCACAAAAGAGACCCTACGAATTTGGCTTATTTAGCTTAATGAAAAATTGAGAATGAGCAAAAACTTAAAACTACAAAGTTGGCAACCAGCTTATTCCAAACAACTTTAATAAAGACACTTTCAACTTTAGACCTAAGAATAAGCTGAAAAATAAGCTGCAAGTTACTGTTTACAGAAAGTAGCTAGTTGACCTTATTTTTGGATTTTTGCTTATTGTGAGCTTATTTCTTGATGAAACTGAAAAACAAAAGAGACTTATTGATGCTTAAGATGTATACTAGAAGATTCTAAACTAATATTAATCAGTGCTTAACAAAACTAGAAAGAAAATGAAGCTGAAAAATGCAAAGTTTAATGAAACTGATTTTAGAGCTTATTTCACTTAAGCTAAATGCTTATTATTTGGACCTTAAGTGCTGAACTCTTGAAAATAAGCTAACCTAGTAGAGTGAGTTTCATTTAGGTAAAAGGATTTATGAAACTCTACAAGGAAATGAGAAAGAATTCAAAGTGAAAATTGATAAAATGAATGCTAAAAATGAAGTGTGCTTGCTGGTGCACTTTGCAGCTGATGCAAAGTGCAAACTACTCAAAGATAAACTAAACTTTGAGGCCTACTCTTTCACTTAATGAATCTAAAACAGCACAAAACAACCTTAACTCTAAAATGCTTTTTAAAATCTTAAAATCTAAAACCTACACAGTGTTAAAATGTGCCCTGGTGCAAAGAGATAGAATTTAAACTCTAACTTTTGTAAAAATAAACCCTAACCTCTAAATCTTGTTCTAAACTTAGTTATATAACCAAACTCAACTAAACAAAAGAGTTTGACAGAAATGTGTTGACTCTAAGAGTCAAAAGTAGCCTAAACCAAACACTGCCTTATTAATTCTGTCCCAACTATTTTGGCTTAAAAGCTTATTTAAACTCTAAAACAACTTGAACCTTATATCCACTTCAACTATTGATGACTTAATAAAGCTACTTAAACTATAAAAAGCCTAGCTTATGAATGAGAAATAAGCACTTACTCTACTAAGCCCTATACACTACTAATTATAACAGAAAGTGACAGTGACATTTTACTAATTTTAAAGCTAAAGTAGACTGAACACAATACAAATTTGAGCTAAGTAAACCTAATGAAAAGGATTTAAATGAGGACTTAAGAGAAATAAGCAAGTTGAAATAAGCTATGAATTGGCTTAATTGAAAATAAAAGAAAGTAACCTGAATATTGAAGAGTCTTCTTCACCTAGACATCCAAGTGAAGAGTCTAGGTGATCCTAATGGCTTCCTCAAGCCTCTAACCCTTAGAAATCACAATAAGCTGAAATTTGAGCTTATTAGCTCTTTGCTTCCCAAAATGAACTCAAATAAATTCAAGTGATCATGTTTTGAAGTGAATGAGGTACAATTTAGTAAGTTCAAGCTTAAACAACAACACTTTACTAAAATTTAGCTTATAAGAAGGAATAAGCTCAAATGAGCTTATTTTGAGCTTATTTGAGCAATTCGACCTTAACTTGAAAACAAATGCTTAATAAATGTGTAAAACAAGTTGTATTGCTGAATTAAAGTAGTACAAATTTAAGAAAAGAGTTTTCAAGAGCTTACAAGCTTAAATGCTTAAAGTAAAATAGAATTGCTTAAAAACGGGAAATTACAAGATAAAAGTTTAAAACAAAAAAAATTAACCACAGAAAAATGAAGTCCTAAGGTGCTATTTATAGAGAAGAGGTGAAGAGAGGGAAGGATTTCTAGAGGATTCCTTTAAATCACAGCCCTTGATCCTTTGAAGTCGAATTTGAGCCGTTTGATCAATTGAGTGAGGTGTCATGGCCAATAGGGGCTTGCCACGTGTTGGTTTGTGAGTGGGGAGAGTGTTATGAACGAAATTTATAAGAGAAAAGGAGCGGGGTGAGGGAAATTTCGGGATTGGGTTGTGTTGATTTTTGGCGGGAAAAGTTGTTAAGAGTTGTTGGGTTGTTATTCTGTTTGCGACAAAGCCGGGTATTATTTGAAAGTTTGGGTAATTGACACAACTCGTCCTTGTACCTTGTTTCCGCCCTTTTCTAGTTATAAAAGAGTTTGGATAATTGCAATTTCACCCCTTGTGCTTGTTTTCTTCTATTTCTTCTTTACAAAACATCTTTCAACACTTGGCAAACTTGGTCCTTGATCTTTAAATCTTCACATAAGCTCTTTAAACTTTGGAGACTTGACAATAATGGCCCTTTGACTCTATCTTAGGCTTTTGACTTCCTTTATTCCTTTCTTTGTCGAGTTTGACTCTGTGTCGGTGATCGGTTGTGATTTCTGGCTGATTTCTTTGTCTTGCTCTTGACTCTTTGTCTTTTTCCCGTTTCTTGTCGGTTTTTGATCGTTTTTGCTTCTTTTTGTCTTTTCAATCCTTTCCTGCACAATTGGACACAAAAGCACACATTTTCTATTCTTTTGGCATTTTATTGGCTTTTATTTGGCAAAATCCCGGGTATTTAATATATACAATTAAGCATTTATCAAAATTCCCCAAACTAAAGGATTGCCGTGTCCTCACGCAATGTTATCAAGTGTACTCTTGTAAATACTAAGAAGTTCCCAAAAATGCCCTTGTTTAGATCTTTATAAATCACCTTTTAAAACAACTTTCACTTTTCTCAACATTTATCTCTTGGAAACACGTTAATGGCAATCATTGCATCTTGCACTTTTAGGTCAGTTCGAAATAGGTACTCCGTTAATAGAGCACAAAAGAGGAAAATTCGTCATCCTTGACTTTTCACTAGACTAAACAAAGCTAATAAACAAGATCATTGTCAATATAAGTCCAAATGATTAAGCTCTTATACTTATAACTTGTGAACTTTTCACTCCCAGGAATAAATTAATGATTAAGATGTGTGCACTCTTTTTAACTCAACCATAGATCAATTTATCTTCATAGTTGAAATTCATCTAAGCTTTACAAATAAGCCTTATGAGCTTAAATGTTAATAACATAGATAAACCTCGACTCAAAGCTAAAAGAGATTCGGAACAAACTTTTAAATTGATTAAGAAATGAAATTTTAAACCATTCTTTTATTTTCCATATTACTATAATTATTTTTTCTTGCAATAGGAATGTTGTTCTTAGTTCGAACCCCTACTTAGGCCTTTCTCCCAAATAGGATATCGCAACAACAACCGGTGTTCTTAGTTCGAACCCCCACTCCGCTGCTAACGTTTGTGGGTTATCGCGACAACACCTTTTCCTACAAAGCCTAGAATCCAAAGTCCCTTAGTTGCAATCATCACCTAGGCCGCGCTCCCTAGTGATGAATGCCTACGAACCTTGATTCCACGTACATAGTTTTAATCCTTAGTTGCGACCCCATCCGAGTCTTTCTCTCAACATGGATACGCCAACGATTAAAACTATATATAGCTTTTATTATTCTATTTTTGCGAATGCTTCATTGGCACGAAAAATAATGCTTTTGCATTAGAAATGCTTCATTGGCATTCTTTTTATAATTATCTTTTTGATGAATGGAAAATTTTCACTTTAGAAAATCAACTTATAAATTTGAAACCAAAAATCTTACTTACATATTAAAATGAATTCTTTTTTTCAAAATGTAAGACTTTTTCTAAAGACATTGGTTGACTTAGCTAAATTAAAAAGAGCACGTATGAATTTAGTGTGTTAAGAGCTTATGGGAGTAAAAAGACACAAATCATTCATATAAGCTTTAGGTTTTCCAAATAAACCTTGCTTAAGCAAATACACTTATATTTAACTATATCATTTCTTGTTCTTCACATTTTAAAATCCAAAGCAATAGGATTTGTGAAAGGGGGGGGGGGGGGGGGGCTTTTGGCCCCTTTTAAACAAATATAAATAAAAGGTAGGTTAAAGAACTAGCTAGGGCATTTTCACCCGGTCAAGTCAAAATTAACTCCTATTTCTCACCAACGGACTACCAAAAAGAGGTGTTTTTTCCAAACTAAGCTTCTTTTGAGCTTTTCTTGTTATTTCCCCCCTTAAGCAAAATTTTAATTTCTCACTTTTCTCAAAAAGGTAATTCAAAAAGATTCAAACAAGGTTGCGTGAGTGCAAGTCAATATCGAGATATCCTTCCCCAAACTAAAATGAAACTTTGTCCTCAAAGTTTAAAAATAAGGGTCAAAAGGAATCTTTAACAAAAATTCAATGGTCATGCCAAAAGAATAGATGTTAGTTCGATAAAGACAAGGATAAGAGATTAGAGTTTTCCCATTTATGAAGAGAAGATTGGAGACCATCAATGGAAATTGTAGGAATTGCTTTGTCCTTCCACAATATTGAACCATGAAGCTTCCAAAATCCGGAAAACCTAGACAAAAATCACAAACAACCAACAAGAGACGAAAAAGAACATAGATTTCTGTCTTCTTTTACATTGTAGCTCAAAAAACATCTCAAAGGCTTCGTTTTTGTTAAACCGAGTACAAGATATACTCGCCCCCGAATTTGATTCTGTCCTTGGGGAAAAATAGAAGAAAATGGAAAAGAAAATTAAAGGATAGCATGGGGTGCCTCCACGAAGCGCTTCGTTTATTTAGAGTTCCCTTCGCTTGACTCTTTCCAAAAACTAGAGCGTCATTATATGGTTGGATAATAGCAATGGTGAAGAAAATCTAAGAGGTGACAACCTCCCCAAACTAGAGATGAAAGATATACCAAAGCATTTTTGATTCCGGGTTCAAAAAACTTTTTAGAAAAGATTTTCAAGGGGAGAAAATGTGAACTCCAGAAATGCTTTGGTAACATTAAAGTCCATTAAGGGTGGGTGGAGAGGGTCAAAAACATCAAGAGTCAAAAGAGCTTTAGATGGAGCTAACTCTTTTGAACTCTTATCAGATTTTTCAAAAGATTTCTCATGAAAAATTATCCCGGACTCAAAAATTTTTTCTTGAATGTTCACAGGGAATATCATATCACAAGATTTAAATCATCATAAAACACATAATCATCCGACATAAGAGGTAGTTCCAAATGGTCAAGTATTTCTATGTAGGGATGAAAAAACTTGTAAATCTTTCTTTTTTCTACTGGATCATCTTTTGTTTCAAAATCTTCTTTTGTTTTTCTTTCAAAAGATTCAACCTTTTTATCATTTGTTTCAAAGAAATTTTCATCTTCAAGTAAACCATCTAGGAAGGCAATTTCCTCTTCCTTATCATCATGAATTCCCAAAACATTTTCACTATCACTTTTGAAAACTTCATGACTAATCTCAACATTATCTTTTACAAACTCACTTGTTGCCCATTTTCTAACACAATTCCCAATTGGGGCAAAGAAAGACATAATGGTTTTAACATCAACCTTCGGAGAAATTTTGCTAGATGCCTCATTAGAAATGATTTCCTCGTCTTTTTCAAAAAGAGGGTTCAAATAACTCTTAAAAGTTTCCTCCTTAAGAATTGACTCGTCATTTCTAGAGGGAAAGTCATCTTGTTTCTCAAAGAGAGGGTTTGAAAAAGTCTTGAAACTTGAAATCATCACAAGAAGGAAAATCACAATCTTTTCCAATTTTGGACTCTCTTGGGATTGGAATGAGAATCTCTTTGTCTAATTCTTTGTTTGGAATACAGTTAAGATCCTCATTCCCCATTTTGAAAGAGTCCTCAAAATTATTGTTTGGAAAGATGTGTGATTATTTGAAACTTATGAAGCTTTTTTCGAGAGAATGAATAACATCTTCTTGGCAAATGATTTTACACTTATCTAATTCTTGCAAAAACAAGCCTTCTTCTAGGCAACTTGGGTCAGAAAGATTCCCTTAAGTTCTCTTTTGTGTATAATTATTCCTTAGAAGAGATTCAAACTCATCAACAATAGCAGATGTGGTGGAATCATCATTACTTTCAGGTTCACAAACATCTTTGAACCGGTCATCATAAACATCCATCATATGTATTGACTCGTTATCTTGACTACCATCTGGTTTAAAGACTATTCTTTCCAAACCATCCCTTATCAACTATACTCTCCCCGTGAACATCAATTACGACCCGTGCGTTCTTAAGAAAGGTCTACCAAGTATCAAAGGCCACTGGTATTTCATTCAAAGTCTACTACAACAAGTCGGCCGGAAAGTAAATTTTCCCACCGGACCAAGACTCTCTAGCAATTCCTTTAGGAACACAAAGAGAGCAATTTGCCTAGTTTAGGTCATCCGGGTAGATTGCAATAGCAGGATGGGAGCCTAACTTTGTGTATACACGGAGAATGCCTAAGGATGGATATTGCCACCTAGGTCGGACTAAGCTTTGCATTTAAGCTTAATAAATTACACGGGATGAGAAAACGTCCGGGATCCCCAGCTTTTCGGGAGCTTTTTGAGAATGATTGCCGTGCGCAAGTTTCTCTCACCGGGTTTTAGCCATCTCTTTTAACTTCTCTTTATTTGACAACAAGCTTTTTACATCTTTGATACTTAGACACTAGATCAAAAGCATCTGCCAAAGTAATGTCCACATGAATCTTTTTGAACATTTCCCAAAACTTTTGGATTTGCACTTTGTCATTTGAATCTTTCTTTTCACGCTCTACCCTAGAAGGATATGGAAGACGGGTCTCTTTAGAAGATTCTTTTGATGGTGGAGAATTATCAACTTGAGCAGAAGAAGGCTCAGGAGAAATTGGACTGCTCACCGGTTTAACCGGATCATGAGATTTTTGGATAACCGGAGGTTGGATGTCTTTGGTGCTCGGTAGCACCTTATCCTTGGTCACCTCGGTTTCCTTTTCAGTCAAAGGTTCATTCTCATCATAAAGAGGTGGTGGAATTTTTTTATTATTTTTTTTGTTTTTTGTGGAAACGGTGTGTATGTAAGTCCGCTTCGAGTCGTAAAGGCTCTAACTTCTACCTTGGGTTTGTGGTTGCGTATTACTGGGTAAAGTGGTAGGTACCATAGAAGTAGAAGTTGAAGGCTGACTTTGATTTTGGAAGAAACCACTCAACATGTTTTGCAAATTGTTTTGGAATTCATTTTGTTGATTCACGAAAAGATTATGTTGAGTTTTCAACTCATTCTTGAATTCACCTTTTAAAGAGTTGATTTGGTTTTGTAAAGTAGCTTGAACTTCACTCCTAATCTCAGCTTTCAAATTGGTAATATGATTTCTCATAGCTGCCATATTACCTCGGTGGTTTTCTTGTATGTAATCATATCTGTTTAGCAAGCTCAATTTGAGAAATTTTGTGGTGGGGCTTTAGGTAGGTACCATTTGATTAGGGATATTCCCTTGATTGGATGGTTTACCTTGGTTTGAAGGGATTACCAGGTGGGATGAGTTGGTTGCTTAAGTGGGAGGACGGTATCGGAATTTCTATTTTGAACAAAATTACCAACGACATGCGGATTTGTTGAAATTGTTGGAAATTAGCATGATAAATCGGATTCGTATACATCCTCTAGTCATTGGGCACATATTAAAACTATGATTGTTACCACAAGTGGTACACCTTTCCTCAACCGCTTTGATCGGAACGGGAGTAGGCACAAAAGCTTTCATCATGTTTTTCATCTCATTCATTTATTCTCTAATGGTTATGGTCATCTTTTCCTCTAATGCTGCTTGCCATTTGTTGGAACTCAAAGTTAGATGAGAATTTGATTGTGGAGGAGCATTCGTATCACTCGCATCACGGCGTTCGTGAACTTCCTAACTTCTAGCTTTGTTCTCTTATGATTTGTTAGCCCTTCGTTAGGACTTTCAGTAGAGAAAATTTCCACGGTCTCAGCAGGAATTTAGAGAATCTTGGTCATTATAAGCTCAAGGAATTATAGTATGTATCTAATTGGTGCTTGAGTGAAAACCATGGTGCGGACACTTCAAGAAGTTCCTTGAACGCTCCCAAGCTTCGGAGGAAAGATTACTTGAGAATTTTGTACGAAAATTCGTAATTTCGTTCCGAAGATTGGTGGTTTTAGAAGGTGGGAAGAAGAAATTGATGAACTTAGAGACTAAGTCTTCCCATGTGAGAATGGAATTTGGGGGTTCTTTTTCTAGCCACGTTTTGGCTACCCCCTTCAAGTTGGGAAAAGGTTGAGTAAGAAGTTTGATGGTGGTGTTAGGTACATCCGGGTACCTTTGGTTGTTCGTAATGCTCTCGAAATGACGAATGTGAGCATGAGGCTCCTCATCATTACCTCCTCGAAAAATTCGGTTTTGAACCAAATTAATGAGAGAGGATTTAAGTTCAAAGTTTTGAGCATTAATTATCGGTACAACTATAGCACTTTCAAACCCCCCGGTGGGAGCTTGGAGTTGCTCGGCCATAGGTCGGTCATCGGCCATTGGAATCGGATCCCAAATTGTGAGGGTTTGCACTCTTGTCGGGTCGAGATCGTTTGAACAATTACGTCTTCTTGGAATAGTGTATTCCAAGGAGGAGCGAGTGCGCATGCACTAGTGAAAATAAGAGAAGAATTTTGAGATTAAGAAGATTATTTTTGGGGAAATTTATTTTTTAGTTTTTAATAAGAATGAAAACAAAAATATTTTTGGTAATCGATTATTACAAGCTTCTCCGATAGTCTCTAGAATACTACAAGTGAGCGGAAAAGTTAGCGAGCCGCAGGACTACTTAGAGATAGCATCACTTTCCTTAAACTCACCTTATAGTTTGTAAACTTAAAGGTCCGTCGTACCTCGCAAGTACTTCACGATTTGTTTTGTTGTTAATTGAATGGTTTAGATTGGTAGCTTAGATATCCATAGTTTTTATTATATATTTTTTTTTTACTAATTCGATAGGCATCGGAAATTAATTGAACTTTTTTTATTTTTATACAATACAGCAAAATAACTTCCAAAGGAAGGATCTGAAACTCTACTTCAACGAATACTCTTCAACAATCGTTCACGACTTCCCCGGCAACGGCGCCAAAATTTGGTGTAGTCAAATTTATATACCAATAGTAATAATCCCGTGAAAATTCTTTCCAAAATACTTCTCAAACAAGAGAAATATAAGGTAAAAATCTCACTAAAGAAAACACAATTTGTATATTTTTTATCCGGGAAGTACTTTTCCTCGGGTCGTGTCCCAACGAAATCGTGAATTGAGAATTTAGGAATAGTTCGGAATCGAGCTAAGAATGATAAAGAGATTTTTGATTTGTTGTTTACACTACAAAATATAATAACATGAATTGAAAAACAATTAACTAGCACAAAATTTAAATGCACAAAATGTATTAAACGCGAGCTAAGATTGGAATTTAAAAACTAAGGCACAACTCTTAACAAATTTTATACCTAAAAATCACAAATTTAAAATGAAAATTTTAGGAAAAAGAATTAGAATTTTTTAACTATTTTTGAATTTTTTATGATTTATCTAAGAAAAAGTAATTACTAAAATCTATTTAAATTTCTAGAAAATACAAATTTTACTGAAAAAAATATAGAAAAATGATTTATAGAAACTACAAAGGTGCAGAAATTTTATAAACCAAAAAGCCCTAATTTTAATAACCTAATTGAAACCTAATTTTACCAATTAAAACTATGAACCCTAAATAATAAAACTAATAACTAAAATATTAAAACTATTTTATTTAATAAGAAAGACAGGGTAGAAAATGAACTAAAGGAAAGTTAAGGGTAGGCGGGCTAATTTTGTAAAATTTACACTATAGTTAAAACGATTAACCCTAATCTTTAAGAGAAATACCAAAGAGACCCTACGAATTTGGCTTATTTAGCTTATTGAAAAATTGAGAATGAGCAAAAACTTAAAACTACAAAGTTGGCAACCAGCTTATTCTAAACAACTTTAATAAATGCACTTTCAACTTTAGACCTAAGAATAAGCTGAAAAATAAGCTGTAAGTTGCTGTTTACAGAAAGTAGCTAGTTGACCTTATTTTTGGATTTTTGCTTATTGTGAGCTTATTTCTTGATGAAACTGAAAAACAAAAGAGACTTATTGATGCTTAAGATGTATACTAGAAGATTCTAAACTAATATTAATCAGTGCTTTAACAAAACTAGAAAGAAAATGAAACTGAAAAATGCAAAGTTTAATGAAACTGATTTTAGAGCTTATTTCACTTAAGCTAAATGCTTATTATTTGGACCTTAAGTGCTGAACTCTTGAAAATAAGCTAACCTAGTAGAGTGAGTTTCATTTAGGTAAAAGGATTTATGAAACTCTACAAGGAAATGAGAAAGAATTCAAAGTGAAAATTGATAAAATGAATGCTAAAAATGAAGTGTGTTGCTGCGTGCACTTTGCAGTGATGCAATGTGCAGTTACTCAAAGATAAAGCTAAACTTTTAAGCCTAGCTCTTTCACTAAATGATTCTAACACAGCACAACACAACCTTAACTCTAAAATGCTTTTTAAAATCTTAAAATCTAAAACCTACACAGTGTTAAAATGTGCCCTGGTGCTGGCAAGGTTTTTTTAACTTCTCATAAAACTTTTAAAATTTCTAAGCCTAACTTCTAAAAGCTGTTTAAAACTTTGTTATAAAACCTAAATGAGCTAATTGAAAAACTTTGACAACCTATTGTTGACTTTTTGAGTCAATTAAGGCAATATCCAAACACTCCTTTATTTTTACTGTCCCAACTATTTTTGGCTTAAAAGCTTATTTAAACTCTAAAACAACTTGAACCTTATATCCACTTCAACTATTTCTAAACTTTTAAAAATATCTAAGCTCTTAAACACCTAGCTTATGAATTAGAAATAAGCACTTACTCTACTAAGCTCTATACACTACTAATTATAACAGAAAGTGACAGTGACATTTTACTAGTTTTAAAGCTAAAATAGACTGAAAACAATGCAAATTTGAGCTAAGTAAACCTAATGAACAGGATTAAAATGAGGCCTTAAGAGAAATAAGCAAGTTGAAATAAGCTATGAATTGGCTTAATTGAAAATAAAAGAAAGTAACCTGAATATTGAAGAGTCTTCTTCACCTAGACATCCAAGTGAAGAGTCTAGGTGATCCTAATGGCTTCCTCAAGCCTCTAACCCCTTAGAAATCACAATAAGCTGAAATTTGAGCTTATTAGCTCTTTGCTTCCCAAAATGAACTCAAATAAATTCAAGTGATCATGTTTTGAAGTGAATGAGGTACAATTTAGTAAGTTCAAGCTTAAACAACAACACTTTAAAAATTTAGCTTATGAGAAACAATAAGCTCAATGAGCTTATTTAAAGCTTATTTGATGAAATTTGACTTATACTTGAAAACAAAAGCTTAATAAATGTGTAAAACGAATTGTATTGCTGAATTAGAGTAGTACAAGTTCAAAGGAAATGATTACAAGAGCTTAAAAGCTTAAGAGCTTAAAGTAAAAGCTTAATTGCTTAAAACGGGAAAATTACAAAGTGAATGTTTAAAAATAAAATCTAACCACCGAAAAATGATGTCTTAAGGTGCTATTTATAGAGGAGGGATGAAGAGAGGGAAAGGATTCTAGAATGGTCCTTTAAATCTCAATCGTCGATCTCTTATAAGCCATTTGTGGCCGTTAGATGGGTTTGATGAGGTGTTCAATCCAATAGGGGCTTGCCACGTGTTGTTTGTTGATTGGTGAGGAGTTTATGAACGAATTGAGGGCTTAAAAGGAGCGGGGGTTGTGGAAAAATCGAAGTGGGTTGTGTTGATTCTTGGCGGGAAAGTTGGTTGTAGTTGGTTAGGTTGTTGCGAAATAAGCGGCTGAATATTTGAAAGTATGGAGTATTGGCAACATTGGTCCTTGGCTTCATTCTTGTCCACTTGTAGTGTAAAACAGGTTTGGAGATGCACAACTTCAGTCCTTGTACCTTGTCCCGCCTATTTTAGTTATAAAGAGGTTTCTGAAATTGCAAATTCAGTCCTTGTTGTTGTTTTCTTTTCTTTTCTTCTTTACAAAACATCTTTCAACACTTGGCAAACTTGGTCCTTGATCTTTAAATCTTCACATAAGCTCTTTAAACTTTGGAGACTTGACAATAATGGCCTTTTGACTTTATCTTAGGCTTTTGACTTCCTTTATTCCTTTCTTTGACTGAGTTTGACTGTGTCGGGCTGATCCGGCTGTGATTTCTGGCTGATTTCTTTGTCTTGCTCTTGACTCTTTGTCTTTTTCCCGTTTCTTGTCGGTTTTTGATCGTTTTTGCTTCTTTTTGTCTTTTCAATCCTT
>BQNB010121165.1:0-20505 GCA_026074375.1 Tanacetum coccineum
AAATGTACAACAATAAAAAACAACGGTTGGCCTTCTTTCTCTCTAGTAAACATAAAATGGCTTCCATGAGAGTGAACAAGAGTGATAGCATAGCCTTCATCAAAACCAAGATAACGCTAAAGATGATTTAGTTTTGTATCCTCATGCAACCTTGTCATCAAGTGCATCCTGTAAACATTACCCTGCACTGCATCTTCTTGAATGTATTGGAAAGTCTATGATTTTTCTTCTTCATGGCAGCGTTGGTGAGTGATGGAGTATGGACGCCCGCGACGTCTGATACAGTGACTTAACAAGCTTTAGGCATTGTTTGATCCCAACTTACCACTTAATGACATCATGCGCCTTAAGTTTGAGAAGCATTGCTTGATAAAAAATTCAGGTTCAATTCGCTCATTACGAGCAATTTTTTTGTTTTTTGTTTTCGTTCTTGAATCACGATAGGTGTGAGAGAAAGTAACAGCTAGGTGGTGTGTTTGAAAGCGGTTAGAAAATTTGTTAGATAAGATTATCTTGAAAGCGCATACAACACCGGGTGAAATCAGCATCAATCTCGGCCAATCTAGTCCTGAGGGGTTCCATAAGATTATCTTGATATTCCTCTAACCATTTCAAGAGCTCCTCATACATCTCCAGCTTCTCACGGAGATCCGTGGAAGAAACCTCCAGCTCATGCACCTAAGAAATACATATGTATTGTGAAGAGAGGAAACACAAAATTATTAGAAAATAGTTAAGGTGGAAAACCTATACCTGATCAACAAGACTTGTTTTCTGAGACTTCAATGAGGAAAGAAGACGCTACCTAGATTCAGAAAGCGTTTTGATCTTTTTCAACAATAGCAGACTTCAAGGCCCGTCCATCTAGCTTTAAAGAATCACATTCATGCTCAAGAAGAGTGTAGCGGTCCTTGGCAGAAGCAACTATACCCCTCTAAGAGAGTTCTTGATGGCCTCACGACCAGATACCTTTAGCACGGAGTTTGGTCAATCCGTGGACAGTTGCTATCCCTTTGCCTTTCTGAGCATTAGAGACTTCACATTCTTTTATAAATCCCTTTGTCCTTCGCCTCCAACAAAATATTTCTATCCAGATCACTCCGTTGTGAGAGATCTCCATTCCACTTTCCCAGTATGGTTATAACTCCGCCACAGAGCATCCCTTACCATCGGCAGCTCAAACTCAATTACTAGCGGTTTGATACATTGACTCCGTAAATAATTTGCTCATATGCTTCCATTCCACGGACAGTTTTGAAAACAAGGCAGTGAGGATGAAATGCGAACAATCATATTCTGGCGACACAAACTTCCCATCATTCCATCTCAAAACCCTTGGTCCCGCCCACTCAGGAACATAGAATTCTCGTGAGGAGACTGAGCCGGCTCCGACTACAGTCTCCTCCCGCACGGATGCTCCCGGGGCATCAAACCACTACCCCACCCCGGTCTCACCCTGTAAAAAGACTAAGATTATACGATCCGTCTCTCAGATAGCTTTTGAAGAACCAAAAACATGAACGGAATGCGGTGCACTCTTATCTTTATGCTAAGGTCAGGCATTAATTATATACGCAGCCCCAACCATCGCGTGGAGAGCTACAGTAATTAGCCCTCGATAGAACAATAAACCGGGAGCAGCCAGCCCTGACAAGAGAATCAACAATCCGGACATCCGCCAAAGGAATTAGCGCCTGTCTAGTGAGAGGGGCAGAATGAATCAGAGAGGACTACGAACCGATGCGGAAGGCACCTATAGGTCGTACAAGGAGGCGGGCCAGTAACTGGAGCTCAGTACGCATCTCCGCCCTCCTCACACATAGAGGTAAAGCTGTTTTACAGGAAGAAGTAATAAAGGGGTAAAGTAGGAAGAGCAGTGGAACACCCTGCTCTACCGATTTAAGCGAGTAATCTTGAATATTGCAACCCGTTAAAAGCACTAGAGACTTACCACAAATGACGAGAACCACCGAGAGTCCATAAAATCTGGCCAACTCCCTTGAAAATCTTTTTGGTTGTGATAGGGAAGCCGACATGCAGTCCTTCACACTATCTACATACCACCCAGATTAATCATCTCGCTAATCCTTCTTAGCGAAAACGCTTGGAGCTTTAAGAACTAGCAAGCTTCAACAGGTTCGGTTAGCAGGGTCGACGGATGCTCCGAACAATTTCCAGGTCCACAGCGTAAATCAAACCCTTCTGATCTTACACCATCCACCAGACACCACTCTGCATCCATTGACATTCTCCAACAAATATCCCTACTCCAACACTTAGCTGAACAACTCTCCGTGTGAGGAACGAGCCACCAAGAGGTCGGCCGTTAAGCAGGGTCACGGTGATGTCCGGGTGTGTATTGGGTCCACAAGTAACAAATAGCGCGCGAGTCACCGATATGTTTTTCAATTCCAGGCTCTTTTGGTATACTCTCAACAATCCTCAAACCTTATTAACGAAGAGTACAGCTGGTGCGAATGAGAACACTTTCAATCCGCATCACTAACAAAAAAACATAAATCACAACAACAGGGAGAATAAATTTAGAGAGGAAACCATGTGAGCAAAAATGTCAACAACTACTCAAGGTGTCAAATATACAACGAAAGAAGAACCCATCCCGTCTCGTCACTCTAATATCGCTCAACAGCGGCGAGGTATATAAGTAATCATTTGATCTTCAAAATTTAGTCATTACGCTTATTGAGCCAACCCAGCAAAAGAAATTCTTCCGGAACCTAATGAACGGGAGAAGGCGTAGAGCAATAAGAGTATTAAAATGCTCCACATTATATTTCGGCAGAGGGGACGCAAAAGTGAGAAGTCCATCGATCTCTTGACATAATATTACGGAACCCCGAAAACCAACTAAACCCGAAAATGTAAACAATAATCAAGGTGCATACGGAAAGTAGAACCCACCCTCTCCGTCCTCATACTCAAAGCGGGGATAAGTATCTTTATTCAAAAGGTAATTACGGCTTATGCCAACCCAGCAAAGAAATTCTTCCGGGAACCTAAGGAACGGAGAGGCTTGAGCAATAAGAGTATTAACATGCTCCACATTATATTCAGAGGGGGCAGGAGCTCGATCCTTGACAATATTGGAACCCGAAAACCAACTAAACCGAGCATTGGCAGGAACCACAAACTCATCAACCCAGAAAAAATGATCATTCCAATTCTTCACGGAATCTAAATTCTTGGAATAACAGGCACGGACATTTGGACGCTTAGTGAACCCAAACCATCCATTTTTGTAATTATGTGTATAAAAGTAGCGAAACAAACTGACATCAGGTTCAATATTGCAAACGCGGCACAAGATTTCAAAATGAGAAACCTTGGCAGATCCAAACACGGATAATTGGGAAAATGGAATGCGGAAATGGGTGAGAACAGACACGAAGAAGGTAGAAAAAGGGATACGATAGTTGGCATAATCAAAGAATCGGGTGTACATTCCAACTTTACCAGCCGGTCTTTCATGCATAGTGGCATCAGAGCTTGGCAGCTGAGGATGGACTTCCTCGGGAACAAAATATTTAGCACAAATGGCATCAAGGTGTTCTTGTGTAAGAACACATTTGATAGATGTAATACTGCCCATAATAAAAAAGAAGCAAAGAGATTAACCTGAATCAAGAAGAAAGACTAGAATAAGGGGGGCTATGCAACTAGAAAACCTTGAAATTTATCAACAATGGTGGAAGAGTGAAAGAGATGAAAAAAGAAACAGTAAAGCATGAATCGGCTATTTATACCCATGGTATATTTAAGTTAGGTTAAGGTAGGATGACGACACGTGCCAAGACACTTCCCAATCAACGGCGCAAAAGCATGGTAAAAAGATGATGATAACAGCTGGATATGGGACCCAAGCGGTCAAATCATGCAGAAGATAAAGGGACATGAAGAGTCCACGTAGCCAACGACAAACTGCCAAAACGGTACAAAGGACGCGGAACAAGGCAGGAGTAAACGAAAATTTGATCACGGAACTTTAAGTCTAGTAATGCTCACCGCACGCTATAATTGTACCGCGTACGACAAGCAAACTAGACTGGGGGGACTTGATGACGTATAGTATGAGCACTAAGCTTACTGGGCTTAGTTCATAATATACGTATATGGGCCCAGGCCCAATACAACAAATAGCTGGACTGCTAAGCCCGACAAGGGCCATGCTCCGGATATTTCAAAGACGCACGTGAGTATCTTCTCAGCCGCACCAGTGCGCATCCGCGGACAAACACTGACCGCGGAAGAACACTCGCGGCCGCAAATACGATTATACGTGGACCCTTGCCCGACAAGGGACCCACTCCGACCACCAACAGTTACAAGCGAAATACTAGGAAACCCTAGTATTAGGCTTACCTATAAATAGGGGTCATTTCACACCCCAAAAAGGTACATTCTGTCTAATCATTAACTCACACATATACTCTGACATTCTCTGACAAACATGTGTACTTACTCTCACGCCGGAGCTTAATCGCGGGGTCCGCCCTGCGGTAAGGCTAACGGTTTACTCTTAATTGTGCAGAAAATCATCTCACTTCTCTTGCTCTAGTACAAGATTAAGCATTCAAGTCATTTGGAGGCCCGACCCGACAAAGGACTTTGACACTACTCAACCCGACACGAATTTTGTACTAACAGAAATATAATCTTGATTTTTGATTCGTTTTGTTTTGAGATCAATTTTGTGTTTTTAGGGTTTTGGTTAAGATTTGGGAGTTAAGTTACTGGATTTTCTCTTGCCGCTTAGTGATACCTGCTTTGCTGATGCTTTTTTACACTGATTGTTTTAATAATGTCGTTGTGACAATGGCAGGTTCTAACTCCAATTTCTACAGATATGCTTTGCCGCATATTTAACGGTTTTGGGGATCGCTTGATTCGGGCAACGGCTTATCAAGGTAGTTGTAAATAAAGTTTCAGATTTAGGTATTTATTTGTGCTATTAAAATGATATAAACTGTAGAAAATGATGTAATGTTCTGACTTTGGTAGTAAACTCATATGTATAAACGATTTGTAATTGCTTACTAAAAGGAATAGGTTGTTTGGGATTGCTTACAAGTTCTTATTTGGTTATTTTTAAGTTTTAAAAAACATTTAATTAGCTATCCAAACAACCCCTTACATGTTTAGAAAATAGTAGCCATCGGGGAGACAAACCAATAGGAACACCCAATACTAATTAGATTCTGATTTCATGCATTCTTAATATTTATCGAGATCTAATCTTATGCATATTGTTTCAGACACCTTTCTAAGCCTGTTTGGAGTTTCGCCAGAATCTGTTTAAGATGTTGGAAAGCGCGCTCCGAACGGATTTTATCTCCCCAAGGCATACTATGCCACTGCACAAAGCATACACGAGCGGAAGACATAGAATACAATCAGCCCGCTCAAACAATCATATCGAAAGTTGGTCTTGCAGGTGAACTGACGGCAGCATTGGCAACAACATCCATCGTCTTTAAATCCGACAACTCATACTCTAAGAAACTTCCACACGGTGCAGCTTTAGTATGTCTTCAAGAGTAAGCGTTTTTATATTCGTTTATTGTTATTCTTAATTGCATTATTAAGATGATATAAACTGTAGAACAAGATGTAATGATGTGACTTTGGTAGTAAACTCATATGTATAAACGATCTATGGTTTCTTATTTAAAGGAATAGGTTGTTTGGGATTGCTTAGAATTGCTTATTTGGTTATCTTTAAGTAAGTAAAAAACCCTTTAGTTAGCTATCCAAACAAACCCTTATTCGTTTAGAAAGCAGTAACTATCTGAACACCGAAAGGGTGATTGGATTTTTCTTAAGGGTGTCTTGGATTGTTAATTAGTGCTGCTTATTTGCTTAAGTAGTTTGAAAAGTGAACCTTTCTTGCTTAAGTAGTTTACGAAACTCACTTTTATGTATTAGTGTCCATAGTTATAATCATAAAAAGTGAACCCAGATTCGCATATTGCTTCTATAAGTTTTGATATGGTTACGTAGTTTGTTTTATTAGTTTTCTCAGGGGGTTTTGATACAATTTGAAAGCGAGGTTTGATGTCTATGCGAAACTAAAAATGGGAATAACCGCCGTTGAAATCTTTTTTAGGTTTTTCCTATTCAATCTACTTGAATATACAAAGTCTGCAAGGGAGGATTGCATAATATTTGTGTTAGAGATTAAAGATGTTTATTTAGTGGGCTCAGGAATGAAATGGGCATATCATAGCTATAGACTCATTACCCACCAATTTGGTGTCTATGAAATCCATTCCGTGGGCTCATCTCTTTTCCACTACAAAATTCAAATATCTATACACTTTTTTTATACCATATTTTGTCATCCAAACATAAACAATCGTAATCATACACTTTTTCATATCCATTGTCATTCTACCTCATACCAAATCCGATACCCATTGTGATTCCTAACAACAAACCAAACGCCCCCTAAGTCTGCAATGGAGGTATGGCTTGGTTTTCTGCCGATTTTCTTTTTTTGTAGACTATTGGCCAGGCATACGTTGACCTCCAATCTCAAAATCAACAGCTTTTGTAGCAAGTAACTGAGAAAGACGATTATAACATTAAGGTGAACTCTTTTTAGTTACAGGCTTTTCTATGAGTTATGCGGGTTGGACAGTGGGTCTCTTTTAAGGTTTTATTTTATACAATTCTCTTTTTTTCTAGGCACTACTACATTCAAAAGAGAAGTTGGCATTAAGTCTAAGTAGCAATTAGTCACTTTTGATTATTATGTTTGGCATCAAGTCTAAGTGGGTTATTTCTGATGATGTATCATGTTTGTGGATCTAGGGCAAAAAAATGACGAGATAATTGCAGTGGGTGTTGGTGATCCACAATACCGTCGCTACACTCATATAAGTCAGTTACGGCAGATTGGTAGAGCTTATTGTATCACTGTTCAGCAGGGTTCAAGATGTTACGAACCAGCCATCCTTCCTTCAGAATCATGCTTCGTAAACCATTAAAAATTATTACCAAAAGAACCCGGTCTCAACAATCCTTTGGAGGAGCTGCTGCTGTAACCACCGCATATGGTTGAAATTATATGGAAATGGAGAATGAGAACAAAGACACCACAGTCGATTAGTTGTTGCTTTCAAACACTGCTCCTGATGCCATCTAATACTCCATGTAAAATACGCAATGTACGAGAAGGCTAAACAAGGTGTTGGCACAGTAAAAGATGCATCATGTTCTGTAAATAATTCAGCCTATGAAAAGGCTCAAAATGCGATAGACGAGGCTTATGAAGACACGAAAAAAGGCGCATGATCAGCATACCAAAAGGCTAAAAATGCAAAAGAGTGCGCTAAAGGGACAATGGATCATCAGTCTTTTTTAGCATCAGTTAGATCAAATGATATTTAGCAACTAAAAGTAAAGAAGATGATGGTGAATCTGTTAGATCAAATGATATTTAGCAACTAAAAGTAAAGAAGATGATGGTGAATCTGTTGAGGCTTTAATGAGTATGTATAGTGAAGATGGTGAGAGTGCATTGTATATATAAACTAGATTAGAACCCGTGTTCAACACGGGCAGTATGAGAAAACAAAAAAAATTGACTATGCGGCAACAATACATGCAAAAGAATTTGTAGATTTTAGTATAGATATATGCATTATCACTTGATGTTACTTTTTAACTATGAAATGGCTGTTGGGAAACCTGCATACTTTTATTAGTGTAGATCGAATAGCATTAACAAGTAAACTAACGAAATAATAACAGATAATAAAAGCTGTAAACGAACGAGGCTCGTGTTTAACACGATTCCCTTAAAACAGATTCGCCGTCTGTTTCCACACACACCCCCCAGGGTACAACTCCAAAAGCAGTTGTACAGTCGACTCACAACTGCCTGAAAGACACCGGAAAGGACGAGGTGTTTCTGATCAGACGATACTGCTGGAAGACCGCTCAAAAGCTGCTAGCGTATGGTTATTGGAGTTCGTTTTTCTTGTGTCCAAAAAGAATGAGATCGGTTGTTAAAGAGGAAAACCCTATCTTGGTCAACAGCCAAAGATAGTTGCTGAAATTCAGCCGGGTATCTATACACACGATTTTGAAATGTTGATATATTCAACATTTTTTTGAAATCTCAAGAATATTCTGAACCTGAACTTATAACGAGACCGTAGCAAAATAATAGGCGCGGTAGGCGAACCGAGCTGCATTCGTGTCCGCAGGTCGCGCGGGCTCGCATGAGTTCAGTGGAACCGAACCCATCTTGGCCTAGAAATCCATTTTTTGCACCCCCCTCACCCTCCCTCCCCCCCCCCCGGCGTAGACTGGGAGCATAAACATACAAAGGAAATTTAGAGGTCACTACAAAAGGTTCCTTATAAACCCATTCCCACTTCACACTTTGGGCGATGTGGGATAGTTTTTGTTTCCCAGATTTTGTGTTCCACGTGCCTCACTTTGAGACACGATATCTCATTCATCTTAACTCCACTTTAGACATACTTTGGCTCGTTGCGAAGCTCTCATAGAGGAGAACACAAAGCCCCACTCTAATACAAAGACATATAACATCTACATATGTTAAATGGTGTCCAAAGTTTGCAAAACATCACTTTGCAAAACCATATTTTTCCAACAATCCCCCACATGAATGGAGATCGGTCGAAAACAACCCTAAAATTTTGGCAAAATATTTTCTGCGGTTACAGTCCTGCATAGGATAGTAGGTGTACCTTTGAACCTCCCTTGTGAGCATGCACTTAGTCCTCCTATCGGAGTAGACGCGATGTCCTTGAACTCACACCCTCTATGTAGACGATAATAATACTCACACAGACTTCTCCCTGACCTTGTCAAGTCCCTCATAGTCCGTGCCCGTCATGTTCCCATGAGCACTAGCCTGGTTCTGCAATAGCTTCCTTACGATTGCGCCCCCACAATTCCCTTCGAAGCGACCCCACTTCTCTCTCACATAGGTGATTTCATCTTGAATCATTAGAAACATATACTTTCAGATTTCATCTTGAATCTTTATGCTTTATGATTTCATCCTGAACCATTAAAGCCATATGTTTGACCTCTCAACAAGTCACATTGTTATAGGAATGGGCTAGGAGGTTACAAGATAAGTAACTCCCCCACATTGACGTGACTTCTCCCACATTTCTATGATTAGGTTGTCCTATTGAACCCTAGACTTAGATCTCCAGTCAACTAGGTTGATTGTCCTTCATAGAAACTCATTCCTTCAATGGGCTTTAGTCCCCTTCCGATAGACGACTTACTAACTACTCTCTGCTTAAGCCTTTTGTAGAACCCCGGATCCGCGATGGTTATCCTTTGACGCCACATAGTCAATTGTGAACACTCCAATTGAGAGTAGTTGTCGATCGAGTTATTTCGACGAACGGATATGACGGACTTCATTATACATTGTACTTTAGCTCTTCCCATGAGCCGATTTACTGTCACAATGTATACTAATGCCGTTACCGTTTAGCCACCTTGGTATGTCCCTACTGAATTGACGTAGCCATTCCGCGCTTCCTCCGCATATTATCTAGCGTCGATAAATTCTGATTCCATCGTGACCTTAGCTATAACATTTCTTGGCAGACTTCCAAGATATAGCGGCCCCTCTAGTGTAAACACATATCCACTATCGATCTATAATCCTTGATGTCAATATCCAATTTGCATCACTGTATCCTCTAGAACAGCAATGTCTGCTCATAATTGCGTCCATAATCACGACTGTATCTAATAATGAAGTACCACTCTTATAGCTTTCCAATGTGGCATAACTTGATTACTCGTATACTTACTAGACCTACAACTGCATATTCTAAGTCAGTCGGGTACCTTGTCATCAAGTACATTAACATGCCAATAATCCTCTTGAATACTCAAAGTGGGCAACCACCTAAGCCTCTATTTTAGATAATGCATACTGGTGTCATTGATTCTAGCTTGGCCGTAAATCCCCCGCATTATGAAGTATTAAAATTTTGTCCACGTAATGTGCTTTGACTTAAAACTAGTCCATTCCTGATTCGTATGATCGTTATTCCCAGGATCACAACACCAAACCCATATCCTTACAGTCAAACTTTGATTTTAACATGTCTTTAGTAGATCTAATTATCTGTCGTTACTGCCAATGATAAGCATATCATTGACATATACAAACCCAAAATACATATCCACACTGTGTCCTTCACGTAAACACACTTTTTCGCATTCATTATTGAATCCCTCTCTAACATGGTGTGGGCAAACTTTTGATCCACTATTTGGGAGCTTGCTTAAGCCATAACAACACCTTAACAAGTCTACAAACCTTGCCCTCTTGTCCAGGAGCTATGAAACCCTCAGGTTGGTTCATATATATTTCTTCTTCTAAATCTCCGTTTAGAAAAGCCGTTTTCACATCCATTTGGTGAATTTCCAAATTTCTTAATGCGGCAATAGCAATTATCATTCTAATCGAGGTTATTCGCGTAACCGGCGAATAAGTATCAAAGTAGTCTAGACCTTCACGTTGTCTAAACCCTTGGATTACCAATCTTGCTTTATATTTGTCAACGGTGCCATCAGCTTTCATCTTCTTCTTAAAGATCCATTTATAGCCTACTGGTTTACAACCAGGAGGTAAATCCACGAGCTCCACGTATGGTTTTTGTTAAAATAGATTCATTTCACTTTTGATGGCTTCTCTAGCATTGTTGCCCTTCTGAGGAAGTTACCGCTTCCGTAAGACGTGGGTTCATTTTCTACCATAAAAGAAACAAAATCGGGTCCAAACGATTTCTCGTTTCTTGCCCTTTTGCTTCTTCTTGGTTCTACTTCTTCTTCCTCGGTTTGATCTTGTCTCTCATCTTGGAGATCATTATCATCTCTTTGTCTCTTATCTTGGACAACTTTGTCATCTAATCTAGATGAGCTTCCAGTTTCCTTTGATAAACAAGGAAATATATTTTCAAAGAAAGAAGCATTCCTAGATTCCATTATTTATTCTTTTGGATATCCGGATTTTTTTATTCATGCACAATGAAACGATAAGCAGTGTTTTTCTTAGCATATCCAATGAATATACAATCCACAATTATTAGGTCCTTACTTTTGGCCTTTGGGAGTGCACAGCTACCTCTAAACAACCCCACACTCGTAAGTATTGATATGATGGTTTTCTTCCCATCCATAATTCATAAGGGGTCTCTTCCTTTTCTTTACGAGGTATCTTATTTAAAAAGATAATGTAAGCCGCAGAATGCTTCCCCCCACATGTCCTGACTCATACCAGAACTAATCAACATGGCAGTAACCATTTCTTTCAAGGTACGGTTCTTCCTTTCAGCAATACCGTTTTGCTGAGGTGAATAGGGAGCAGTGAACTCGTGTCTAATTCCCATGTTTCCGCATAAGCTTCGCGAATGGAGCACATATTCACCTCCGCTATCACTTCGTACGAACCGTTGATTTTCTTACCAATGTTGATTCGCAACTTCGGTTTTGTATGAACACAACATGTCTATAGCTTCATCTTACTTTTCAACAAGTAAACATAGCAATACTTGGTACAATCATCAATAAACGTGATAAATTACTTATTGCCACCCTTCGTAGGTAGTGATTTCAGATCACATATGTCTGTGTGTATTATATCAAGTGGTTCGGTTGTTCGCTTAACCGATTTGAAAGAAGTTCTTGTAAGTTTGGCTTCAACACAAGTTTCACATTTGTATTTAGAATACAAATGAAAGTTTGGTTATGCTATTTAAATTTAATCACACACGCATCGAATTAAAATTTACATGTCCAAGACGACCATGCCACACATTAGAAGACTCAATCAAGTAAGCAGAAGAGTTCATTTTATTGATATCATTCTTGACCACCATTACATTGAGTTTAAACATAGCATTCACTGCATAGCCCTTACCAACATACATTTGATTCTTAGACAAAACAAACTTATCAGACTCAAAGACTTAACAAAACCAAAACTTGTTTTAACAGCCAACCGGACCACAAAGATTCTGCGAATACTCCGACATACAAGACAGTAGTCAACATGAGCTCTTTCTCGGATGTCTCTTCAAAATAACATCTCCCTTACAACCTTGATATCACAGTTGCAGAGTGCCCATAATACAGCTATAGTCCATTGTTCCAACCGCCTGAAAGAGTGAAACATACTCTTATCAGCACACACATGACGAGTTGCCCCAGTATCAATCCACCAACCACTGTTGTTAGTACCTACCAGGTTAACCTCAGAGATCATGGCACACATGTCAGACACCATCGCAATCATGTCCACATTCTCATCCACCATATTTGCCTGACGTGGATTCACCCGCTTCGGCATCTTGCAATTAGCAGCACGGTGACCTGGTTGGTCACAGTTGTAGCAAGTCCCCTGGAACTTTTGTTTCACAATCCCAGCTTTAGGAGCAAGGTACTCAGACTTCCCTTTGCCCTTCTTGTCATTCTTCTTTTTGTCTTTCTTATTTCCCTTGGAATTAAACCTTGAAGATGACCCAGCATGCTCAACCATATTAGCCTTGGCAGAATCAGGTGTATAAGTGTCTTTCTGAGCCAGCTTGTTATCCTCTTCAATACGAAGACGAACAACCAAGTCTTCAACACTCATCTCCTTTCGCTTATGCTTCAAGTAGTTTTTGAATTCTACCCAGCTTGGAGGTAACTTTTCTGCAATTAAAAAGCAGCACTTGAAATTTCACTCAAAGTCATTCCCTCAGCATGAATGTCGTGTAGCAGAACCTGCAGGTCTTGAACCTGACTTATCACGTTCTTTGAATCAACCATCTTGTAATCCAAAAACCGAGCTACCACGAACTTCTTTGTATCAGCATCCTCTGTTTTGTATTTGCGTTCCAATGACTCCCATAATTCTTTGGCAGTCGTGGTCTTGCAGTACACGTTATACAAAGGATCTATTAAACCATTCAGAACATAATTGTGACACAAAAAATCTGAATGTTTCCATGCTTCCACAGCTTGCACAGCTTGTGCATTAGAGGATTGACCTTCGGCAGGAGGTTCGACCTGAGGCACAGTTTCTTTCAAGAACCGTGCAAGACCCAAGGTGGTGAGATAGAAGAACATCTTCTGTTGCCACCTCTTAAAGTTCTGACCATTGAACTTTTCTGGTCTTTCTGCATGATTAGCCACTGTGTTGGTAGCCGGCTGAGATAAAAAAGCACCGGTTGGGATCACAACAGTAGTCGCAGGAGGAGGAGTTTGAGTGTTAGTCATCCTGAAAGATTAACACAAACAGTTAAACAAACTGTAATCACTCGGTATCCGCTTGTACCGGATCTGCTTCAAAGAAACTCAGTCTTGGTTTCAATGAATAAAATAGACCAGTTTATATTAAATCAAAGCTTGGTTTAAATACGCAAACTGATTCGAAAATTATTAACGATCTATAAAACTGCAATTAAATCTGTTTTGTAAAACTGATTTCCAACGAAACTCTATCTAGGTTTCGACAGAAATAGTTTATAAGAAAACTTGTTAACAATATTATATCAAATTAAAAGCGTTTTAATTCTGTGTAAACAGAATCTGTTTTAAGACTGTTGGGAAACCTGCATACTTTTATTAGTGCAGATCGAATAGCATTAACAAGTAAATTAACCGAAATAATAACAGATAATAAAAGCAGTAAAAGAACGAGGCTCGTGTTTAACACGATTCCCTTAAAACAGATTCGCCGTCTGTTTCCCAGGGTACAACGTCCAAAGCTGTTGTACAGCCGGACTCGACAACTTGCCTGAAAGATCACCGGAAAGGACGAGTGTTTCTGATCGACGATACTGCTGGAAAGACCGCTCAAAAGCTGCTGCGTATGGTTCTGGAGCTGCATTCGTGTCCGCAGGTCGCGCGGGCTCGCATGAGTTCAGTGGAACCGAACCCATTTTGGCCCAGCAACCATTTTTTTGCACTAACCCCCCCCAACCCCCCCCCCCCCCCCCCCCCCCGCGCGTAGACGTGAGAGCATAAACCCCACAAAGGAATTTAGAGGTCACTACAAAAGGTTCCTTATAAACCCATTCCCACTTCACACTTTGGGCGATGTGGGATAGTTCTTGTTTCCCGGAAATTTGTGTTCCACGAGCCTCACTTGAGACACGATAATCTCATTCATCTGAACTCCCACTTGGACATACTTTGGTCGCGTTGCGGAAGCTCTCATATGAGAACACAAAGCCCCATCTAATACAAAGACATATAACATCTACAAAAGTATAATGGTGTCCAAAGTTTGCAAAACATCATTTTGCAAAACCATATTTTTCCAACAATGGCATCCACAAAAATCATCTTTGAAAGAGATTGAATGGTGTCATGTCTTCAATAGAAGAAGCTTATACTGCCAAGTTCATTAAAATGTTGATGGAAACATGTCTTTCAAAAAAAGATGTTCAGAAAACATGAAAGAAACATTATCATATCAATAATAAAGTACATGTACCAATGGGACTTTTACATTTTTAGTTGTATTAAAGATTCCAGAGGGCTAGTAATCAGATTTACATGTGCTGTTATAGAATAGTTTTTCTTTTCAAACTTATATAAACCTCTGTATCTTTTTTTTTGCAATAAAAAAGCAGTTCTTTTTTTTCAACATCTAACTTGAATAGACTCAACGGAGACCAAAAATAACATGAGCAATAACCAAAAGAATGTGGTGAACTTATTTGCGGTCCTAAACATATTTGCAATTCAGAAGGGCGAAAACTTTTTACCAACAGTATAATTAAAGAAAAATTACATATTAAAATTAAATAACCATCCCAAACCAAAGAACTTAACACAGATTTGAGAACTGGTATATATCTCCACATCTTCATTTCACTCTTCTCCGAATTTTTTTCTTCATCCTCCAATCATAAACACAATCAACAACTACTTGAACAACAAAAATTACAAATGAAACCATCAACTAAAAACTTCACATTTAATATAGGGTTAATTACCTAAAAATGTAGTAAACTTGACATTTTTTGTCATTGTATGTAGGCTACTATTTTTTTTGTCATTGTGTCGCTGAACTTTTGAATTCTTGCCATTGTATGTAGCGTGTCACCGGATGCAACCTTGTGTCTAACGTGGCACCGGTTAATGCTGAAAAAAAACATTTTTTAATACTTTTTTTTATTTACCCCTTTTATTAACCTTTTTTTATTTAATTTCTTTTCTTATATATTATACCCCACCACTTATCACCTCTCTACCATTTTATTCTCAATCGCAACCACACAAAACCCTAGATCCATGAGGTCTTCATCATTTTCATCTTCAAGATCCAGGTTCAAACGTTACACCAAGGAGGAGACACTTGCTAGAACTCATTGTGATTGTCCTTTGCCTATCGAAATGCAAGTGGCATGGACCATTACAAACCCCGAAAGAAGATTCAAGGGATGTCCGATCTATGTAAGTAATTATTTCGTATGTTAATTTTAATCTTTATTTCAAACCCTGATGTTATTTATCACAGGATGAGGATGAAAAATGTCACTTTTATGGTTTTTTCGATGATGAACTACCAAGTGATTATTAAAAAAAATTGTTTTTCAATCTCCATAAAGAAAACAAAATGTTGAAGAAGAACCTGAGAAAGAACATGTACAAGAACAAGAAGAAATCCAACAACAGTGATGAAGGGTGTATGGAAATGAATGAATTGAAGGATGATTTGACTTTGATCAAGTCAAAACTCCAAATGTATGACAAAGTTGTGGCTGTCTTAGCCATTTTGGTAGCATTTGTTGTTGCAAGTAGGTTGTTTGCTTAATCAGTGTTAGGATTCATGTAATATGACAGTATTTTAGTTGGTTATGTTGAATGCAATGGTTTCTTTTGGTTATACTTGTTATTAAAACATGCAAATATGATAACAAATACAATTCACACTAGGTAATTAACATAATATGAAAGCAATTAGACATTCATGTCATTACTTGTTAATGCCTATCCAGATACAAAACATGAGCATTACATGTTTATAGTTACAGGACATAATAACCAAATACCAAAGGTTAAGTTTAAGTGCACAACATATAGATACAAAAGAAGTGCACATAATTTAAGTTTAAGTTACACAACATCATATTGTCTAATTCTACAACATAGTGATACAAAAGAAGTGGAATTCAGTTTGTGTTCAATCCAAAACTGTGAGGATTTATCGTTGAGCTGCCAGTTCTTGGGTGATCCTTTGCAAGCTTTCTTTTAAGGATTCATTCACTCCTTCCTCTCTGCCTTAGAATGTCAAAGTTCCTCCTTGCTCTTAGTACTAGTTCTCTTGGTATTGGTTCATTGATAGGCACAACTTGGTTATCAACTGCAATTCCACCACCTGCTGTTGTTTGTGAGCTTTGAGTAGGTGTAGTTTGTACTGTCTAACTTTCTTGAATTTTAGAATCATGCATAGCCTCCTCTTGTGTATTTTCAATAGAATCAGACTCATTTCCATTAATACCAAACCATGCTCCCAACTTTCCTAATCTAGGACCTCTTCCCCTACCTCTTCCACTGATACTCAAGCCCCTATTAGCAACATTTTCCCTAAAAGTTACCCTTTTCTTAGTCTTAGAAGCATTGACAGTTGAAGTAGAACCACACACCTCATATTGACTAGAATCTAAGTGTTCCTTAACTGGAGGTATTGGAACACATGGCGGAACTAATGGTTTAGTTTGATCATTAATAAATTCAGAAGGTATTGGATTTTTCCTTGGTCTACCTTTTTTAGCAAGGGGTTTTGGTGGTAGCAACACAGTTTGGTTCTTGCAACCAGACTTGTTATGACCCTTTTGAAAACAATTAGAACAAGTCATTTGAACCCCAGACCTAGAAATCTTATTTGGGTATTTAGTTTCATGAGAAGCTCTTATTATTTTTTTCCTTGGCCTTCCAGGCATCTTTTTGGGTTTAGGAGGCAATACCTTAGACATTTTACTACAATCTGGCCAAAAGCTCATTCCACCAACAGGTGTTAAAACTGATGGTATGCATCATGAAACATTCTTTTCCTAAAACAATCAGGAACATACTCTTCTGCCCTTCTATTTAATTTGAAAATAACTGCAATTGCATGACTACAAGGCAAACCTGATAGCTGCCACATCTTGCAGCTACAAGTCCTATGTTGTTCATCAATGCTATAAGCCTGTGATCCATTTCTCACTTCAAACAGATTTCCTCCAGCTGGTATTACATGCCAAAACCTTAAAAAATGAATTTGTAATTAGTTTAAGCACAAAAACTGAAATTATAAACTTCATATAAATGTATTAAGTCGTACCTTTGTTGATCTTTGATGAGTTCCAACATTTTCTATATGTTAGGACAAATGTCATTTGTCCATTTATCTAACATTCTCCTCATAGTATTCATTCTCTCCATGACAATAACCCTCATTGCTTCAAGCATTGTAATCAGTGGCTTGTTTCTAACTCTTAGAAGAACATCATTAAAACACTCGCTAAATCCATTCTCTACAACTTCACAATTGGTACCAATATGAAAATAGGCTCTAGACCAAGTCTTCAGATCTTTATTTAGCAGATATTGATAAGCATTTGGATTAGCCCTCTTGATCTTGTCCATTATCTTGCTGAACAGTCATGGATAAGTTGCTTTAGAAGCAGCCCAGAAGGGATTTCTAAATTTCACACCACTATAGTGTTTTCTAAAACCCTCATAGATGTGCCTTGAACATTGTATATGTTCAGCATGGGGCATTACATCCTTAACAACTTCTATCAATCCCTACAATTTACATGAAATATAAGCATTAAATCTTGCCATTTATAAAACAGTTAAACCTATTAAACTGTTAAACAATTACATGAAAGATAAGCATTACCTTGTGTTAGTCTGACATGAGTGCTAACCCATTTCTAGTAGGCAACTCAAGATCTTCTCCCAGCAATTCCAAGAACCATGACCAGTTATCCTTATTCTCCACATTGACCACAACCCATGCTACGGGGAAGATGTGGTTGTTTTCGTCCCTTTCAATTGTGGTCAGTATTTCACCAACATTAGGCTTTTTAAGGAAACATCCATCCAAAGCAGTAACCCTTCTACACCCTTTCTTCCATCCCTCTTTCAGTCCATTAAAGCAAACATAAAATCTATCAAAATAGGTTTAGTCATCTGGATTCACTGTAACCCCAACTCTAATAGTTAAACCGTCATTTGATTCTAGTATTGCCTTAGCATATGACCTAATGTAACCATAGTGATCTAGCATTGTATTTTCCCCTTCATTTAATGCCCATCTTTTAGCCCTTCTACACTGACTAGGACTAACTATGCACTTGTACTTTTTCATCACCATATCAGCAATTTCATGCAACTTAATATTTGGATTCATCCTAATCTTATTGCCAAAATGGTTACCTATCCACTTGTAATTAACAAAAGTTCCAAACTTAAAATCCCTAGTATAAGTATGCTCACCATTTAGAGAAAAAACCTGAAAAGAATTTTCCGTTATCATTTGCTTCTGTTAGATATTAGAAAAAGACTCGGTCACCCCGTGTATTTTACTGTTTATTATAGCTCGTAGTTTAATAGTTAATAGTACATTTTTTGGTTTTAAGTCGGGTACGAATACCCGGTATATTGTAAGTACTATATATAGCCTCTTCCAACTTTGGAAGAGGTAAGCTAGTCATAAATTCATTTACAAAGAAAACACTTTCTCTCTCTAGAATATTCTCTCTCAAGTGTTTCTCTCTCTAGAAACTAGCCCGATCCAAGAATCGACCCCGTGTTATGATATAAGATATACCACAATTGGTATCAGAGCTAATGGGATGATTAGATCGTGTGTATGTGCGATTTCTTGCTTGATTTAGATCGAAAAGTGTACCTTTGAAGGCACTAGCTCGTTTTTTGAAGATCTCCGAATTTTGTTGTTTGTATTGATAAAGTTTGGGTGTTTCTAGTAGCTATTACCTTATGGTATTGTGTTGTGCAAAAGAAATCAAGCAAAATCGTTCAAAAGGGTGATTTATAGGTGATTTTGTGTGAAAAACGTCGTTGTTCTTCGTGGAGAGTTGCCAGAATTTCTTCACGGCGGTTTGCTGAAAAATATTATTTTATTAAGTAGGTTACCAACCCTCTGACACACGGCGGGTTGCTTAGGTGGCGAGTTGCTCAAAGAGGCGAGTTGTTACTACGCAGCGAGTTGGTTACCGGCGGTTTGCTTAGGTGGCGAGTTGCTCAAGCGGCGAGTTGTTACTAAGCAGCGGTTTGCTTACCAGCGGTTTGAACAGGTTATCAGCGGGTTGAATATTTTAAATAGCAAATTTCTTAAGGAAACTCTGGCGGTTTGAAAACTCTACGGCGGTTTGATTAAAATATTCTTCGCGGCGGGTTGCTTGGCAGCGAGTTGACTTCGGCGAGTTGCCTTAAAATTCCACCGGCGAGTTGTCTTATCTCTTCGCGGCGGGTTGCTTGGCAGCGAGTTGTGTTCGGCGAGTTGCCTTAAAATTCCACCGGCGAGTTGCCTTATTTCTTTGCAGCGGTTTGGTAGCCTTTGGCGGCGAGTTGAGCTTCTGTCTTAGAAATTTGAAATATCTCAAACTCGGGATTTAATATCACTAAAACAAAATACGAATACGTTAACCTCACCACTTTTAACGTACACTCACTAATCATTGATCGATCAAAACATATCATATCATAATAATACAAGATGTCTAGTATGCAAGAAGACATCCAGTGTGCAGGTTCTGATACACGCCCACCAATGCTTGATAGAACAGACTTTGAATCTTGGCAACAACGTATACGTCTGTACTGTCTAGGAAAGGATAATGGAGAGAATATTATGAAGTCCATTAAAGAAGGACCATTTCAGATGGGAACGGTCTCAGATGTTATTACTGGAGGAACCGAGGGTGCAGTTCAACAAGGTCCAGTACGTGCTAGAGTCCTTAACGACCTTTCAGCTGAAGAAAAAGAAAGGTATAAAGCTGACATTCGTGCAACCAATATCCTACTTCAGGGTATACCAAAGGACATCTACTCACTCATCAATCACTATACTGACGCCAAAGACATTTGGGAAAACGTGAAGATGATTCTGGAAGGTTCTGAGTTAACAAAGGATGACAGGGAATCTCAGTTATACGATGAATTTGAACACTTCCGTCAAATCAAAGGAGAAACCATTCAAGGATACTACGTTAGGTTTACGAAGCTCATTAATGACATGAGAAACATCAAGATGACCATGTCCAGGATGCAGCTTAACTCAAAGTTTGTGAACAACATGTTGCCTGAGTGGAGTAGATTCATAACTGAAGTCAAACTTAACAGAGGTTTGAAAGAGTCAAACTGTGATCAGTTGTATGCCTACTTAAAGCAGTATCTAACGCAATCATCCAAGTCAAAAGAACCATCTCCTGCTGACAACTTTCAAATGGACTCAGGAAGTTCTTC
>BQNB010121166.1:0-20505 GCA_026074375.1 Tanacetum coccineum
CTAGCATCTGGACAGCCTATTCCCCATGGTCGACCGTACCGCTACCATCTTAATGGGCCGGTACACATGATGACTGCAAAGAAGAGGGTTGGACCGTTACCCACTCATCGTCTTGCTATGAGACATTCTGCTGATCATTCTTTTTAAGATTCCTCATCAGAGGCATCATCAGATTTTCATTCGGATGCTTCATCTAGCCGAGTACTTTTACGCGGCCATCTCGCAAGAGATGTAGGTCCCCTATGGCATCTGTACATGCATTACCACTCGTATCCGGAGCTTTATCTCCCCTCTGTGCTGATTTGATACCATCGCCTAAGAGGGTTAGGGATTCTGGTTATTCAGCAGATGTAGAGGTTGATCCTAGAGAGACTAGTTTGAGGGATGATGTTATTGTCAGGGGTAAAAAGGAGCCTCATTTAGAGCAAGATATTGATCCAGAGATTCAGGCAGAGATTGACGAGTGTTTCACTTACGTGGATGCTCTTAGGGATAAAGGGATTGACGCTAGAGTTGTAGTTGAGGCTGTTGACCGAGAGGAGAGTGAGACGGGTGCGAGGGGCCCGGTTGAGGTCAGAGTTGAGAGGGTTACGCATCTTGTGATGCCAGAGGATATTCATGAGCCTGCTCAGGAAGGAGCAGCAGGGAGTACGTATGAGACATTGGGAGATTTGGTTCAAAAGTTCCATGATCACACGCAGGTTATCCCAGTCCATCGTGTACAGGTTATTGAGGGCATCCAGAGGGAGCAGGGACATAGGATTATTAGGGTTGAGTCGGCAGTCACTGCTTTGACTGAAAGGATTGCTGAGTTGGAGAGGGATAACAAGAGGCTTAGAGGCACCGCGAGTGTTGAGAGTCAGAGAGTTAACCGACTCCAGCACGGCATGTCACGTATGCAGAGAGAACTAAGGCATATACGACGGTTTCGATTTTATAATCGAGTGAGAGTTGGCAGAGAGGCGTGTACTAGGAAGCACATGGGCTATCGTCCTTATATGTGGTCATTAGTGTTATCGATCAGTAGCGTCTAGTAGCGACCGTATTGTTAGAAACTCGTATTTTCTGTATTTTGAAACCAAATGTGATGTAATCACTAATGTTCGATGATATGAAATTGGTGTTTATCTATGATATGATGTCATGATTTGATTTAGTTATGCTTTTGCATCATGCATTATGGGATTTTCATGAATATATTTCAATCATGTATTTTCTATGTGAATTAACTGTAAATTTTATTTAACACCATTAGTAATCTCGCATCGCCTATAAATATCATCGAGTGTTACGTTGTTATGTTGCAGGAAGATGCCTAACACCCGATCTGGAGCGTCCATGACTCATAAGAAGGTTGAAGAATTGGTTACCAGCTGAGTAGCTGAATAGATGGAGGCTCGTGAAGCCATAATGAACCTTAAACCCCTGAATGAGAATGGGGATGTTTTATTTAAAATATGAAAAATTATTACAAATATATATTATTCTATAAAATTAATTAAAAAATATAATTAATTCAAAAAAAATAAATAAAAAATATTTATTTAATTTTATAAAAGTAATAAAATTATTAGACAAGAAGGTGGGAATAGAGGAAATGGAAATGGAGGTAATAGAGGAAATGGAAATGGAGGTAACGGAGGAAATGGAAATGAAGGTAACAGAGGAAATGGAAACAGAGGGAATGGAGAAAATAGAAATGGAAATAGAAATGGGAATCATGGCATGAACTATGGAGGTTTCATGCCAGTGGCTCGAGAGTGCACATTCCAAGACTTCTTGAAATGTAAGCCACATAATTTCTCAGGAACCAAAGGCATTGTCGGATTGACCCGCTGGTTCGAGAAAATGGAGACTGTGTTCAACATCAGTAATTGTCCACCGAAGTACCAAGTGAAATATGCTACATGCACCTTACAAGGACAATGCTTTGATTGGTTAGTAGAACTTCTCATAAGAGAACAATTGGCGTTGTTGCTGGCATACGCTATGAACTGGACTGACTTATGAGGGTTGATGACAAACAGGTGTAACTGCTCGAGGTATGAAATCAAGGAGATGGAGACTGAATTGTTGGCAATTCTGACAGTGAAAGGAAATGATTGACTGCCTTACACTCATAAAGGTTTCAGGAGTTGATTTTGTTGTGTAATAGAATGGTCTCTGACGAAGAGGACAGAGTAGAGAGGTTTATTGGAGGATTACCGGACAACATTCAAGGAAATGTGATTGCTGCGAATCCGGCTAGACTCCAAGATGCCATACACATTGCTACCCCAATTGATGGACAAGAAGCTCCAGGGTTATGCTGCAAGGAGTGCTGAGAATAAGAGAAGGATGGAAAGTAACCCAAGGGATAACCATAGATAACAACCACCATTTAAGAGGAAAAATGTTAGTGGGCAGAATGTGGCTAAAGCTACACGGCTGGGAACATAAAAAGGACAAATGGTATGCTTGGACCTAACGCCACTCTGCCAACAAGTGTAGATACCACCTTGTAGGCCATGTACAGTGAAGTTCAATAACTGTTCAAGAAGTTAGATACCAGGCGATGAGTTGACAGATTGCTGCTGCTGTTCCAAACACGCAAAGAGCCCCACTTGGGAATCAGCAAGGTGTTATTTGCTATGAGTATGGGAGACCGAGACATGTGAAGAGAGAATGTCCAAAGTTGAGAAACCAGAACCATGGGAAACAAGTTGGGAACAAGACAGGAAACCAGACTGGAGGTAACGAAGCTACAGCAAGGGCTTACGCCATTGGTGGAGGAGGAACAAACCTTATTCCCATGTTGTCAAAAAGAAACTGAAAACCGAATACCGAACTGTAAATCACAAAAACCGAAACAAATAAAGACCAAAACTTAGAAACCGATGGTTCCGGTTTTTAATTTTTCAAAAAACCAAAAATTTCTGTTCTGGTTTCAGATCTTGTTAAAACGAACCGTATAAAACCGAATTCGTACAGAACCAAATCAGGTTTTCTAATAATAATATAATTATATAATATTAAATAAATAAATGATAACTAAAATTTTTAAATTTATATTTATTTATTGGATGAAATTATTTATATATATATTATCTTAATTTTTATATAAATGTTTTCGTATACGTGTGTTTCTTGACAATTATGTCGTTCAATGACAATGATCATCTTTGTGTATTTTCTGTGCATGTGTGTGTCTCTCATTTATTGTGTATAATTGTACAAAATTATGTATACATTATTAGGCTCATATTGACAAATAAAATTAAAAAAAATAACCAATATTCTACGTTAAACAAGTATATTAATATAAATTTAGCAAAAAACCAAATTTAAAACGGTTTTGAAACCTAAAAAACCAAAACCAACAGAACCGCAAAAATTGTAGGAAACCGAAAAAACCGAACCGCCAAAAACCAAGCGGTTTCGGTTTTTGGTTTTATAAAAACCGAATATTTTGGTTCAGTTTCGGTTTTAGCCAAAAACCGACCCAAACCGAACCGTGCACACCCCTAGTCACGGGTACGTTTCTTCTCAATAACTGTTATGCTTCTATGTTATTCGATTCGGGAGCCGATAGAAGTTTTGTGTCGTCTACCTTTAATGCGTTGTTTGATGTTTTCCCATCCACTTTAGACACTTATTTATTGCCATTTGAATCTTGCGATGGAGAATTTCAGAAACAAATGTTATTCTTAGAGGTTGCACATTAGGATTATTAGGTCATCCGTTCAACATAGATTTGATGCCCGTAGAACTTGGTAGTTTCGATGTCATCATCGGTATGGATTGGTTGGCGAAGTACCACGCGTTGATCGTTTGTGACGAGAAGGTAGTCCGTATTCCTTATGGAGATGAGGTATTGATAATCTGAGGTGATAATTACGACGGCGGAAGTAAGCTGAACATCATATCGTGTACGGAGGACCCATAAGTATTATTCAGAAGGATGTCATGTCTACTAGCTGTAAGTAACATCCAAGAAAGTCTGAGGTAATGTTCAAGAGGAGAAAGCGACTTGAGGACGTGTCAATCGTACAGGAATTTCCAGAAGTCTTTCCAGAAGATTTACCTGGACTACCACCTTCTTAACAAGTTGAATTTCTAATCGACTTAGTCCCTGGTGCTGCACCTGTAGCACGAGCCCCGTATCGATTAGCACCACCCGAAATGCAAGAGTTATCCACTAAATTGGTAAAGTTCTTTCGACAGAGGATTTATAAGACCAGTTCCTCACCCTGGGGAGCTCCGGTCTTGTTTGTCAAAATGAAAGATTGATCTTTTCGGATGTGTATTGACTATCGTGAACTAAACAAACTTACTGTGAAGAACCGATACCTACTTTCAAGAATCGACGACTTGTTTGATCAACTCCAAGGATCAAGAGTCTACTCTAAGATCACTGAGATCTGGTTATCACCAAACTCAGAGTTCGTGAGGAAGACAATTCCAAAGACAACATTTAGGGACCTGCTTGGACACTACGAGTTCCAAGTAATGCCATTTGGCTTGACTAACGCACGGAAGTATTCATGGATTTGATGATTCGGTGTGAGTGCCAAACCGTTATCTGGATAGATTTCTGATTGTATTCACATCGTTGATATTTTGATTTACTCAAGAGCAGAAAAGAAAGGAGCAAGAAGGACACCTTAAGTGATTTTGAAGTTATTGAAGGAGGAAGCAAGATTTACGCCAAGTTTTCAAAGTTCATGAATTGTGGCTGTCGAAGGTACAATTTCATTGGTACACATGTTGATAGTGAAGGCATTCACGTTGAATCCAGCTAAGATGAGTTTATCATGGTTGGGGTGTCTTTTTTTTTTTTTTTGTTTTACCAAGACACCAACCGAGATCCGTCAATTTTTAGGTTTGGCTGGTTACTACCGACGATTTATCGAAAGGTTTTTCAAAATCGCTAGGCCTATGACGAAACTGACTCAGAAAAGTGTGAAGTTTGATTGGGGAAAAAAGGCAGAAGCTGCATTTCAGTTGTTGAAGCAAAAATTGTGTAGTGCGCCGATTTTAGCTTTACCTGAGGGAAGTGAGAACTTCGTGGTATACTGCGATGCTTCGCATAAAGGGTTGGGCGCAGTTTTGATGCAGAGGGAGAAGTCATAGCTTACGCATCACGCCAACTCAAGGTTCACGAGAAGAAACTTACCAACTCATGATTTGGGACTAGGAGCAGTAGTGTTTGCCCTGAAGATATGGAGACACTATCTGTACGTCACCAAGTGCGTTGTATTCACTGATCACAAGAGTTTGCAATACATTCTCGATCAGAAGGAGCTGAATATGAGACAATGACGTTGGTTAGAGTTGTTGAGTGACTACGACTGTGAGATTCGATATCACCAGGGTAAAGGCGAACGTTCGGTGGTGATCTTGAGCCGAAAGGAGAGAAGCAAGCCGCTACGAGTTCGGCCTTAGTTATGACTATAGGGTTAAACCTTCCTAAGCAGATTTTGATCTCGGGCTCAATCAATTGAAGCAGAGGAGGAAGAATTCATCATACGAAGATTTGCATGGCATGATTAACAAACTAGAACCTCGCGCTGATGGAACGTCGTGTTCGAATAACCGGAGTTGGATTCTGTGTTTCGGAGAGTTGAGGGCCTTGATTATGCATGAGTCGCATAAGTCAAAGTATTCCATCCATCCTAGATCAGATAAGATGTACCAAGACCTTATGAGGCTGTATTGGTGGCCCGACATGAAAGCAGAAATTGCCACTTATGTCAGCAAGTGTTTAACATGTGCCAAGGTTAAGATAGAATATCAGAAACCATCTGGTTTGTTGGTTCAAACCCAGGGGGGGAGAAAAAAAAAATTCCCCCCCCAAACAAAAAAAAAATTGGGGGGAAATGGGAGAATATAACAATGGACTTTGTGACTAAGTTGCCAAAGACGGCAAAAAAAGTCAAGACACGATATTAGGGTAATCGCTTTGATAGTTCTTCACTTAGTCATGTGCATTTCTTGCCTATTGCGAAAAGATGCACGTTAGAGAAGTTGACAAGAAGTATTTAAGGAAGTAGTCTCAAAGCATGGAGTGTCAGTTTTGATCATCTCTGATAATGATGGGAGATTTACGTCACATGTATTGGAAATCACTTATTAAGCACTTAGGTGCTTGGATTGGATATGAGTACAGCTTACCACCCAGAGCTGATGGTAAGATGTGAGGAAATCCACTTCAAAGTTGGAGGACATGTTACGTACCTGTGTACTCGACTTTGGAAACAGGCCTTGGGATAGATACCCTACGTTGGTCAGAATCTCTTACAACCAATATTTACCCATACCAGCTTTAAGGCTGCTCTGTTTGGTGCGTTTGTATGGGTGGCAAGTGCCGATTCACCTATCTGCTGGGCTAATGTGTTGAGTTAGTCAGCTCAATGGCCCGAGATCATATTACGAGACGACCGAGAGATTCGTTCAAATCAAGAGCCATATCAAGCCGCTCCGTGAATCGTCAGAAGAGCATATGCTGAAGTTAGCGAAAAACTCTGTGTTTCAAGTAAGAGCAAGTACAGGTTAAAAAGTATCTTCTTGGAAAGGAGTGATACATATTGCAAACGGGGAATTTGAACCCTCGTTATTTTGTACCTTTTAAGAGCATTGCCAAAGTAGGTACGTTTTCCTATGTCTTGAACTCCCAGAAACAGTGAAGTAGAAGTTTCATAGTCATGTTTCACGTCTTGAGATTGAAGAAATGCAATGGCTGAGAACGCTTGCTATACCATTGGATGAAATCTAAGTCGACGACAAATTGAACTTCGTCGAAGAACCTGTCGAAATCATGGACCGTAAGGTCAAGAGTTTGAAGCAGAGTCGTATTCTGATTGTCAAAGTACGCTGGAACTACAGAAGAGGTCCTGAGAGTTCTGTTCTCTTTGATTCCCACACTTTTCTTATTAATTATTTACGTCTTCCTATCTCTTTTTATCACTAATCGTCTTTCTTCCACCTGGGGAAACGTGAAGACCAAAATGCAAAGAAATTCCCGCACATTTTTACCAACTTCTGCACCCGGCGCAGACGAGTTGGTCCTAAGCTTAACGGACAAAGCTTCCTTAATGTGGAACAAGATGTCACAACCCGAGAATTTCTGTTCAATAAAATTAGTTGTTTTCAGTTTAGTAATTTGAATTTTATAAATGTTTAGTTTAGATCTTACGTTTAAGCGGGAAGTTGTTTCGTTATTATCTGAGAATCATCACCGGGAGCGAACCGTGACACCAAACGTTGTAGTATTTTAGCAATAGTTGCGTTTTTATGTTTTACGACAATATTTAAATTTTCATAATTTTTCGTGACGTCATTACTCGTTTCGTTAACTACGTGTTCCGTGGAATTTAAACAATACTTTGTTATACATGCAAGACCTTTGGAAATTAAATGTTTTTGAGCACTAGTTCCCTAGAAAGTTGGAGGCCACTTTTGGTCCCCCCTTGGTCTCATTTGCCAACTATAAGACTGTTTATACTATGCATAGGATTCAAAAATTTGGAACTTAATTCTTTGTCATGCAAGCACAAAAATTTCATGGGAATAAGACTTAGTACCTCGTAATATGGTCGTAGATAGTGAGGATCATTTTGGTTCACTTATTTCTTGTCCACCATCCCAAACGGCACAATAAGTGTTTGTGAGTGTGTATCTTGTCCTTATTATCATTCATTCTCATTCACATTCCTATACCACCAAAAACATCTCTCTTGTGCTTACTCTCTTAAAAAAACACGAACGAACACAAACTCTTACAAAATAATTACATTTTTCACTTTTTAATCATTTATATTTGAAGTCTAGTTGAATGTTTGATCATTTAGATCATTCGGGGTATAAAATTAAAACAAAGGTTTGGGTTGTTCTTATCTTTGTTCATCTCTAAAAAACTTAATTTTTCTTTGTAAGTCCTTCAAACATCAAATACTTTGTACTTTCTACTCTTCGTGATGCATTATACCTTTATTGTATAACTTGTTTTGTTAAAAAGAATGATTTTAAACTACATATAACATTAAAAGAGTATACATATGGTGCTCGGAAATTTTATATATAAAGGGAAATAAGGAAATCCTAGTTTTGTGATCGTGGTTGGATTTTCTTGTAATATATTGGTACTTTGAGATTAATTGTATTCGGCTTATATTTATGAGCTTATTTGAGAGCTTGTTTGATATTTGGAGTTGTTTAATGTATATATGTACACGTGTGAAATAGAAAACATTAAAGGTAATATTTACTTGAGGATTTATTTGGTAATTATAAATAATATACTTGTATTTGGCTACGTTCTTCCAAAAGGATTTTTTATTAATTTTATTTAAAAAATATTAGGCTTATTTGACTTAACTCAATATGCTCAAAATAAGGGCTCTTAATCTTTTTTTATTCGCTTATAGGGGTCTTCTTCTTATTTTTTTTTCTTTAAAGCCCACGGCGTCACCCACAACCTAGCCGCGGCCCCACCAAGCTTATGTGTGTTGCAAGCTTTTATATGGGTTGTTGGCTTATTATATCCTTGGCTTTAATGAAGAGCTTGTTGTTGGGTAGCTCCTTTTAATGAACCTAGATTCCTAGGTATGTAGAGAACTTTAGTAGAAAGAACTTGTTTTTTTTGATAAAACTTTTCTAGTTATATCAGGACTTGCTGATGGTTTTTGTTTTTTGGGCCGTTATAGTTATTTTGATTATAATATTTTATAAATTAAAGGTCTTATAGTGGGCCTTATTTACTACCCTAATAAGACCAATATGGAGTTTTTGTGCTCGGTGAATTTGTTTTAAATGGGAAAAACGATTGTATTAGAGTGTGGTAAAATTGTAAATTGTGATTTTGAAAGTGGTTTGATGAAATTAATTTTTGATTAAAGTTCTAAGACTTTGGAAAAAGATGGACGGGGTAAGTTTGGTGGTAGGGTAAACCAAAAGGGGTCATGCCAAACAAAATCTTTGTAAAAAAATCTTATACTTAGAAATTATTCCGAAAAAGAAAATAAAGAAAGCGAAAAAAAAAAATACATAAATAATAAAATTGTTTTGATGAAATTACTTTACGATTTGGAAATGTCAAAATTTATAAATAACAAGTTTATTTATACGTTATTAATAACTATAATATTTATTTTTTATTTAATTATAGTATATATTTATATACGCACTTATTACATACTTAGGACTTTTTCCTAAAAACAGATCACTAATGTTTTTAATACACAATATAACGTTTATCAAAATGCATACTAATACGTTAATGCAGCAATCACTTCGTTATCTTTTCGAGGACTAAATCGAAAACCCGTATTCTTTGGTCATACCTGGTGTACCACAGATCGTTTACCGAGTGACCCTTACTTTTGACGGTATACTCTTCTACCTTATCATATTGGTAAGTTCATAGCCCCACATTTTACTCGATTTGAATAAATATTTTATAACCTTTGGGGTGAGAGGGTGAGAAGAAACTTGCTTGTTTTTAAAATCGAACATAAGTACTTTCATGAGAATCTTCCCCTGTTTACGTGTTGCCTAAGTAGCGCTAGACCTCCTATTGCCCAAAACTATCATGAACTGTTAATCTCTTGACCGAAGGACGGTTTTGCAGGAGCGTGAGGTGAATAAATTGATATATTGGGACTAATTATCCCTATCGGGTATGTCACACTTACTACCCACGGGTCATCCAATTAAACGGTTATATGTCATGGTCGAATTCGGATAGGAAAATTCTTAGGTGTTCGGTGGATTTTACTATAGGGGCAAATGCAAACCTATAGCTATCATGAAAAATGCTATGTCTTTAGAATTAGCATCGGTGTGTTATGAGGCTTTTGTTTGTTGTTTACATAAATATTTTTTGCGACAGTTCGTGTATTTTTAAAAAGTTTTGGTTTATTTTCGTATTTTGTTATTATTACGGTTTCTTTCAAACATGCCTGTTTACGTTTAAAATCTTGTGGTGTTGGTTCCTCTATTACTTTATTATTATACTCAAAATATTCGAATTCATCAACGTTATGTTTTGTCCGTTTTTTTTGTTTTTTTTTTTTTTTTTTTTAAGCTTTTTGTTTAAGTTTTTCTCCTGTGCTTTAGCTTTGTTGGAAAATGATTAAGATGTGTTGTTTACTGATCCATGCTGATCTATATGAAGTCCCTTATTTCCGAACCAGTGAGTTTGAAGTTAGTTGTTTTCATATTTATTCTTTGTTATTTTAAAATAACGATGTGGAATGTTGAATTCCTATTATTTTTTATGCTTCCGCATTTTCAACTTTTGAATTCATCTTTTAATTTAAATTGATTTGTAAAGGTTATTATTTATTTTAAATTTAGGCAACCGGTTGTTGTTTATTTTTTTTTTAAAAAGTACCCTTATTTAGAGGTCTTTTCGGTTCTTTATATGCTTATGTACTTGGATGATATCGAGGCTGGGCACGTCACGCTCATCCATGTTCCGGACCGAATTTCGTTCCAGTAGGGAGGACCACGTTTTGGGGGGGGGTTAAGCCTTTTTTCGTTTGATGGACACTATAGTACTAGAGAGATCCAATCTTCATGCCGACGCACGAAACGGCCCGCAGCCGCCGCCCGCCCTCCAGACGGATCCGAACCGCCGTAACCGGCCGGCCGCCGAACATGACTCAGAACCGAACGCCGCCGAAATCGGTCCCGGCCGCCCGAACATTAAGCCTTTTATTTCTTTCTTTTAAACATACACTAATTACTTCTTTTGTTTACCATATGGTTTGCTAAGGCTTGGCACAGAGCTTCTTCATTCAACTTTCATATATTTCAGTAATATAGCATTAAAAGGAGTTCTTTCAAGAACAAGGACTTGCGGGATTGATCATTTCATGTGATAGGTCTTCGTCGGTTTCGGTATAGTAAATGATGATTTAGCACCAAGTTCATAGAGCTTCTAAATTACCGGCTCTCTCAAACATATAATAAATATAACTCATAATACCTCAATTGTTCTCCAAAAATGATGACAAAGACCATTGTACACATATCCGTAACAGACGAAATAGACACATATGACTGCATTCAAACCTTAACTCGACAAGCTAAAGACATCAATTATCTTGGGTACCAAAAGTAGATACCCAAATATTCTAAAGGCTTAAAATTCTCATAATTTAGTTGACTAAGGTGTGCTAGCTATAATGTTAATCCGGTTGGATTTGCCTTACTAAGAGCGATTTTTACTTAATTTAAAAACATATAATTAGAATTTTTCAAAAAATATTAGTTGGAAAGTTTTTAACAGGGCAAACATAGAGGGATATGATTAATTTTTCCTATTTGACTCCCCTCCACACTTAAGTTGAACATTGCCCTTAATGTGATAACTGATGATAGAGATAAAATAGGGAAAATTAAAGGAGAACGGTGTAACATTCCGTATTTTCAGGTCATTTACGACGTCATCTATTTTACTAATTATTTTTTTTCTCTCGTACGCGTTTACTTTTAATTCTCATTATATAGTGAAATCGCATAAACTAAAAATCAACAATTAACGTAAACGGACACCAAACGAATTAAAGTATTCGTCAAGCATACAATATATTATTTTTACGAAAGTAATAATCAACTTTTTATATTTTATTTTTTCATTGGTTGCGTTTGTTTTTAAAAACGATTTACTTTTCGCATTTTAATACATTTAGGTAAACTGAAAAGCAACCAAAACTTTTCTACGCATTCTAACAAAAAATTAACCACATTTATACCCTATACATAAAATAAATTACCCAATAAATATATCATACATATGCATTCATAGCCGGATTTGAATCAAAATATATTACAAAAGAAAATATCATAGAGAACATACATCTCCTTATTTTCATGAGTTTATGTCCTTCATTTAGGGAACATTCAAACCTTAGTCTCCAAGTTTTTGACCAAAAGGGACAAGACTAAGACTTCCTTAAGACCCTCCCTATGTCTCATTGACTAGTCCCACACATGTATTACTTATACAATACAAGAGATAGAAAAACATAACACATAACACTTAGAAAAAAGATCAAAATTCTTCCTTTTCTCAACTTTGAAGCTACGACATCAATACACCCCTATTACCAAATCCATACCAAATTTTATACAACCTATACAAGCCATTACACATCATTCCTAAGATATACTAAGGTTTTTGCAAGCCTTGGTTAACCATTTGAATTTGTATTTATCAAGAAAAGGAAGAGCTTAGGGTTTTTAAATTGGTTCTATGATTATGACTATTGTACCCTTGAAGTAATACCCCAGATTAGCTTCCGCTGCTATATGTAAAAATGGGGGTGTTACAGTTAGATACTTTGGTTCATCACACTACATCTCATTAAGGTTACCTAAAACCCTTTATGTCTTTACATTTATCATTTTATGTGTTTATATGTTCTATTTAGCAATATCACCATTATGATACTTTTAATCATGTAAAACATATTTTTACTTGTGGTTATGATTTTGTACATTTTTACATATGCTATGATGTTGGTAATATCATGTTAAAATGCATTTATATGTGTTGTACACTCTTGGTTTAAGTATAAAAAGTTCAAGTATAAACTTGTAGTTAAAAAGTATATAAAAACAAAGTTATATAAATAAACCCCAAAAGATATATAGGGGTTGTTTTTATTCATGTATGATAACAGACATTTTATGATTTAGAAATATAGTACACTTCATGACAATTCCAAAAAAGTAAGAAACTCGAAAAACAGATTTATAACTAAAAAGATACGACAAATATACGTTTTACATTAATACCGGGTTTTATAAAATAAATTTTATAAAAGTTACTGTTCACTAGGGATTTATTTATGAAAATATCATTAATATGATAGAACTTTTAAAAACGAAAACGTGCTCGAAAGAATCGCTAAAAATAGAGTTAAAACGAATAAGTTACGACATTTACGATAACTAAATCTATAAAAATAAATATATAACTGCTATGAACAGTAAAATCACTATTCATCAGAAAAACTCAAATTTTGAAAATGTTATATTTTGATAACTCGTCTTAATACGAAGGCGTGGACGTAAGAAACGAAAGAAACGGACTAAAAACGAGAAAGTTACGCCAGTTTTACTAAAGTATACTTATAAACGTTTTTACTTTATAAATATGATTTCACTAAAACGATTAGATGGTGATGTAGCTATATAGAATTATATGTGGTATTAGTTAATCAAAGTACTATATTACTAGGGAGTTTCATAATGAGGCCTCTTCGGGGTGGCGTATCGACGAGTTGTTGGATTTACGATTTAAAGTGTCCTAGCTCCTCATACGTCACTACATGACCTCTTAATTATGATAGCCCGAACGATAGTATGATGAGCTATACGACCTATAAATAATCAAAGTGTTTAGTACTTATACGACCTATATTGGATTAGGTTGCCTTCGGATTCCTTCGTGACGCATTTTTCTATTGTGAATACTTGTTGATTTCCATTCACTCGAGGTGAGTTCATAGCCCCCTTTTTACTACATGATTGTTTTACAAATTACGAGGTGAATTACATTGCTTTGTTTTTACTATTGGATACAAGTGTTTTTCTAGTGTTACAAGTGTATGCTATCCAGATTACTGCCTGAATATTATTGCTAAGTTACCTTATTGCCGTGAAGTCCCTATTTATCATGAACCGTTAATTGCTATTGTAGTAAGCGCGAGTGTTGTGGATAGATCTATCGGGACTGACAATCCCCACCTTTCCTTGGGTCACTAGTTTGATCAAGGTGCATTTAACATTGAGAGGTGTTAGGTTGTTGGCAAGCATCCTATATTCTGATTGGGGCACAAATCTAGTTAAGACCTTCGGGTGATTGAGCTTTAGGTACCATAATAAACGTTTCTGGACTTTGAATGTGTTTCATAGTCTACTATTACTTGAATCTTGTGGTCCACCTTTCTATCGATAAACCTATGATTTCACTTAACCTTTGTGTTGACTTTTAGCATGTAATTTCAGGTCTGGTATGAAGATCGGAGGGGAGCCGTGGCGAATATAAATGAAGACGAGATTCTGTGTTTTAATCTTATTCAATGCAATTTTATTTCTTTAAAAAACTTAAGTCATCTTTTAGGTATTATGAAGCTTTTGTTTAATTAAATATGTACTTGAAATGTTTATTACTCTTTTAAAACATATGGGACCTAATGTATAAACTCTGATATTTTGCTATGGCATCGAATGAAATCTTGTCTTAAACGTCTATTTATGGTCGTTTCCTATATCTTGATTGTTGTACTTTGACGTAGCACCCCATTGTTACCATTCCGCTGCTACCTAATTTTGGAGGTGTTACAGAACGTCTTCTAGCAGGATCCATCTCCACATGGTAGGATCTTACTACTCGTTTCCTTGCTTAGTCTTCACCAGAAGGATTGCAAAACTTGTAAAGACATCCTGATGTTCAAGACACTCAATGGAGAGGTTCTCTCTGAAGCATGGACTCATTTCTAAGGACTTATCCAAAAAGCCCCTCATCATGGTATCAATCTTTGGCTCCAAGTCCAAATCTTCTATGACCAAGTCAATCCCGTCACGTCGTTACGGCCGTGTATGTGTGGTTCAACTGCCTTGTTGGGGTGGTACTATCGGTGAAAGACTGTTAGAATGATTAACCCTTAGCCTTTAATAAAAGCCAATTTACCTTTTGACTTGTTTCTCCTTAGCTCTAGTGGTGGAGATGTGTATCCTTGCCAAGATTATGATACAAAGCTAATCACGACCGAGAAATTAAGCATACCACTTAAATGTTACACTCTAGATTAGTTGAGTGATCTGAGTGTTTTCATTTCCTTATTTTGTGAGGTGCTTGGTCTTGTATAGGTGTTAAAACAAAAGAAATGCTTAAACAGAAAAATCCTTGACTTCGGTTAGTATACATTTTCAATATAATCTAGAGTCTACTTGAGGACAAGTAGGATTCAAGTGAGGGAATATTTGATGACATTAAATAACGTCACATTTATACCATCATTTATCCCGAATAGACTAACCACTTTTGTATAATTATTGCAAGAATGTGTACTTAATTGTTTAAAAGTTTTATTTGCAGTAATTGAGGAGTGATTTGTGAAGACATGCTAAAAGGTGCATATTTTGGAGCTAAAACGAAGACATTTGAAGATTACTCATTTCTGACCAATACGCCGTATCCAGGAAAAGAGATACGGCGTATTAGCGCAAACTCTTCACAAGAAAACGCGTTTGACCAATTCCCAATACGGCATATCACTCTACTTCTATACGCCGTATCCAGCTGGATAGACATTGAAGATACGAAGATATAATTATTTTGGGATTGAATATTGTATTGATTTTAAACTTAGCGCACTCCAAGAGAAACACCCCTATACGCCGTATCCCACATCGCTTGATACGGCGTATCCATCACATTCCAGACTCTATAAATTAGACTCTATAAATACGCCCTAAACTACCATGTCGACTATCAGATGAATAGAAGAGCAAAGAAGGTTAGAAAAAGAGCCTCAAGATCATAGGAAAACTCTTGTAATCTTCGCACAACCGAATACGCGTTAGATTGAGGTTTCTTTATTTTAATCGTTCATATATCAAACCATGTGTATTTTTACAATGACTATCGGCTGATACCTTTAGGTATCAGCCATGTTTATGAAGGTTTAATGTTTGGTTTGTTTATCTCGATTATCTTAATTTATCATTGATTGTTTAATTATGTTTACCATTTTATACTTGTTTATGTGCTTTTGTATGTGACCTATCATTCAACTGGGTCTAGTCCTACATATTTAATGCGACGCAACTTCGGTGTTGTGTGGGCGTAGGCTAAGAGTCCGGGATAGCTCTCCATATTTGCAAGTAAGTGGGTAAAGTCCCGATGGGCTAGGGTTTAATAAAATCTCATTATTATTCACCCAAGGTAGATTATTATCAACAAAAAGGATGCTTTATGTGGGCACGTTAATTGTGACAGGATTGTTCGTGTCTAGGTCTTAGGATGAAGTACCGCCTAAGTCTTAAGAATGATATGCCACTTCGAGATAAGATTTCATTGCACTAATAAACAAACCTGCGTTTTATCAGATTATTCATGGTTGATATGTTTTCTTTATATTAGTATTTGACCGCTTCTCTATCGCTTGTTAATCTTCTTGTGTGTGTTTATTGCTTTACTTGTCATCAAAACCTTAGCTTAGATACTCAAACTCGTGCCAGTCTCTCAGGCTGAACCCCCCTTTATCATTAGCTTAGGTTTTGCATAAATTAGATAACTAAAATACTGATAAATTAGATATTAACGCTCTCGCTCTTAGTGATCGACACCCTACTTACCAACGAAGCTACATCTTGACCGGGTACACTGCCCGTTAGAGTATTGTTTTTAGGTATAGTCGGCATAAAAAAAATAGTAAAACTTGATAACAAAAATAACACCTACAAGACGACACACCAATAAGAAACATTGCTTGTTTTTAAACTATGGACATAGTTACTTTATGTTTCCTTTTCCTAATTACGTGTTGCCTAAGTAGCGAATAGACCATTAATGCCCGAATTATCATGAACCGTTAATTTCTTGACCGACTAACTGGTTAAGTAAGCGCGAATGTTGTAAATAGATCTATTTGGAACTCATTATCCCTATCCGGGTGAGTAGCGCTCACTACCCACAGGGCTCCCGATAAACGAATATATACCATGTCAGTTTTCACTAGGTGATCTTGGTCAGATACCTTTAGGGCAATTAATTCTTGTGTGGCATATAATATGCTTCCTTTTAAATGAGCTTCGGTGTCATGAGCTTAGTGCAACAGTAAATACTTTTTATGTGAAGTTGTATCTGTTATAACTGTCACGCGCGTACTGTGAACTTGTGGTCCACTTTTAATACTAAATTCAAACCTATGAATTCACCAACTTTATATTGACGTTTTAGCTTGTTTTTCTCAGGTGCTTAGTTGTGGATGTCTTGCGTGCTTTATGGTGTTGCCTTGCATTGGACCAATTTTCAAGAATTATTATTATCTATGTTAACATTGTTGTCAAACTTTAAAACCTTTAATTCGATTCCACATATTATCTTTGGGCCTATGTAAAACTTTAACTATTTTAATTAATGCAAAGATGTTGGATTTTTAAACGTACCCTTAGAGGTCATTCTTTGTATCTTGTGTGATGTATATTATGACGTCACGTCCCCGGACACGTGTTTCCGTCCAAACCCTGTTTGAGGATGTGACAGATTGGTATCCAGAGCCCAGGTCATAGAGAACCAGGTAGTATATTTAGGTCTGGTCTATAACTAGTATGTGATCCTACGTGTTTACCTGCTTATGTATATAAGTACTATCGATAAGTATACGGGTATTAATTATAATACATTTTCATAATTATATTACGTATAATTTTGCCATGACTATACCTTACATCTATATTTTTTCTGCATTGCACGCATTGGCATGGATTCATATAAAGGGTATTCATATAAACTCTTGCTTGTGCAGGTTATGGCAGCTCCGGTTATTTCTATTTCTTCGGACGTATCAGTCGAGAATGTGGGATCCTCTTTTCCGCGAGTTATCCTTATCGGTTCTATTTCTGTTGAGGTCTCGGTTGCACCGGAGGTGGGGGCGGCTGCAGTTGCCTCACCTGCCAGGGTACTCGAGCTTGATTCTCATTCATCATCAAAGGCTGATCCATCAGAGAGTTCACCACCTCCTGTATCTGTAGCACCTATGGTTTCACCTTATGTGTTCAGACGCTTCAGAGTCAGATTCTAAGATACCCGAGAGGCATGTATCACCTACTACTTCTTCTCTAGAGATCTCTATTGGTCCTATTTTACCCGCACCATCTGCTATTGTTACACCATCATCTGATTTTCCACTTGCACCTGTTGTTGCCCCACCCGGGATTCGTCAAAGACGAGCTATTCTTATCCGACCCGGGGAGGACATTCCTATTGGTTGACTTTACCATACTCATACTAGTGGGCCATGTAGGGCATTGACCACGAGGAAGTCGGTTAGACCCTTACCTTCTCATCGTTTAGTATTGAGGTACACATCACATCACTTGGATCGTTTTACTTCTGGATCATCATCGAGTCATTCACCTTTAGATCATTCATCATCTGGGCATTCTATTTCGGGTCATTCCTTATCCAGACATACACCACAAGACACCACCAATGCTGATTCATCTACACCACCGAGATTTGTTCATCCATCACTTGCTAGGACTCTACGGTGTAGCGAGGCCTATCTCCGTTGGAGGTCTGCCCCATTATCTACCATGTATCCACCGACGACATCCGAGTCATCAGTTGGGGATTATTCTTCCAAGTCATCTGTTCGACCATCTCGCAAGAGATGCAGGTCCCCTGCTGAGCTTTAGTTCCTTCCCATGATGATCTTCCTCCACCTCGTAAGAAGTTTAGGGATTTTATTTCACTAGAGGATAGTGTTGAGGAGGACATTGATACGGATGTGTTAGAGGACATTGAGGCTGATGCTACGGCTGTTGAGGTTGCAGTAGATATGGATGTTGAGGCTGGGATTAATGCATGTATTGATATGGAGGTCGATGTTGAGGTTGATATAGAGGACGAGGTTAAGGATGAGGTCGAGTCTAGTGAGAGAGGTACTATGGAGGTTGGAGTGGATATGGTTTCTGGGATTGATATCCCTGATGCTATGCTTATGCTCGATGCCGTAGAGCATTTGGAGCAGGTTAAGGAGGGTTTGCAGGATATTTATGAGCATGTTATAGAGATACCTCCTTAGAGGATAGAGGACATTAAGACGGGACAGAGAGAGTTAGAGTCGAGGAGTTTGATTGCTGGTGGAGAGAGAGCTAGCTTACTTGAGCAGGTTGCGTCCTTAGAGAGGAGCAACGCGAGACTTTAAGGCACCATGATGATGGAGAGAGCGAGAGCCGATAGGTTTCGGCGATGCGTGAGATTTATGGAGAGTGAGCTTAGGCAGATCCATAGGTTCTGCTACTATGACAGAATGCGATTTAGGAGATTGGAGACATTCGTTGTGAGGCGTTTAGGTTTTCGTCCATGATGTTGTGTATGGACTTTAGGCTAATAGTAGAACCAATTGTTAGTAGTTTTAGCGTAAATCAAATTCCCCATTATGGGTTGAATGTAACCGAATAATGCTTTTATATATGATATGAAAAGCTTGTTTTGATTCTCTCGCGTATTCATTCTTATTGTTATTTACTTGTTCTGGCAAAACATGTTTTATTGTATTTTCCTATATAAACCTCATTTACCATTTATAGTAGCTATCTCGTATCGAATCTCACCGTGTGCTATGTCTTATGCTATAAAACATGACTATCACTCGTTCTGGTATCACCCCGGAGGCAATTGAAGAACTCATTAACCGATGAGTGGAAGAAGCGTTGGCTTCTTATGAGGTAACCCGTGCTGCAAATGCTCTCGAGGCTAAAAGTCAAAGGCAAAACGGCAGTGACGGCGGTAATGGAAATGGTGGAGATGGAAATGGTGGAAATGGAAATCCAAATGAGAATAATAGGGATGCTAGGCCTGTTGCTTGAGAGTGTACATATTAAGACTTCATGAAGTGTCAACCACTCAACTTCAAGGGAACAAAAGGAGTTGTCAGGTTGATAAGGTGGTTTGAGAAGATGGAAACAGTTTTCCATATCACCAATTTTCCAGAGAAATACCAAGTCAAGTATGCTCCTTACACACTGTCAAACAGTGCACTAACTTGGTGGAACTCACATAAGAGGACTATTAGAACTGATGTTGCATTCGCCATGTCATGGAGAGAGCTCATGAAGTTAATGGTTGAAGTGTACTGCCCAAGAAATGAAATTCAAAAGATGGAATCTGAACTGTGGAACCTGACCGTAAAGAATAATGATTTGGCTGCTTATACTTAAAGTTTCAAGAGTTGACTATGATGTGCACAAAGATGGTCCCCGAGGAGGAGGATCGGGTTGAGAAATTCATTGGAGGTCTCCCCGATAACATCCAAGGGAATGTAATTGCTGCTGAACCTACAAAACTCCAAGATGCTGTTCGGATTGCCAACAACTTAATGGACCAAAAGTTGAAGGGATATGTTGTGAAAAATGCTGAAAACAATAGAAGGTTGGAGGTCAATCAAAGAGACAACCATGGACAGCAACCACCATTCAAAAGGCCAAATGTTGGAGGTCAGAATGTGGCAAGACCCTATACGCCTGACAACAATGAGAGAAAATCGTATAATGGACCATTTCCTCACTACAACAAGTGTAAGCTTCACCATGAAGGGCCATGCACTGTGAGATGTAGGAAGTGCAAAAAGGTTGGGCATTTGACCTGGGATTATAAGGTCACAAATTCCACTACTTCCAACCAGAGGGGTCAAGTAGTGAATCAGAGGGTTGTAACCTGTTTCGAGTGTGGAAGGCAAGGACACTACAAGAGTGATTGCCCAAAGATGAAAGATCAAAACC
>BQNB010121167.1:0-17547 GCA_026074375.1 Tanacetum coccineum
GATGGATACATTGGTTGTTTTGATTTGGATGTCTTGCATTAAAGATTTTGTCGCATTTCATTTTGTTATCTGTATGGGCTGAAAATCTTTGTATTTTGATCAAGTGAACAAGTTAAGCTACGGGCTTATGTAACAATTACTTTGTTAAATCCAATGTATCGTTTTCAAACGACTTTTTGGTCGTTCTATATATATCTTGTGTTATTGATCTGAGAAGTAACACGCCCCGGACCCTTATTCTGCTGCGACCCAATTTGGGGGTGTTACAAGTTATCTTTTGCCTTAGTTCATATCAAGCACTCTGTCCCTTTTTGTAGCCCATTTGTAGCTTATTCTAACTTAATGGCTTTGCTTATTTTGGTTTCTATTAGCTTACTAGGAGTAGGGTATTAGAGGTGTTAGCTTATTTTGTGTTTCATTAGCTTATTTGCCCTTAAAAGTACCTAACAGTTTAAGCATTGAGCACTTGATAAAAAAATATGCATCTGTCAGTTTTTTTATTAGTTTTTTTGCTTATCAGTTGTTCAAAATGTGTAATGTTTGCTTTTCTATGCTTATTGGTGTGTAGGCTTATTGAGTTTTCAGTCTTAGGTTCTAGCTTATTCATTAAGCCTCTAAAAATTTTGCTTAAAAGTTGCCTTCTAAATTGTCTAGAGAAAATCATTTTTAGCTTAACTGTTAGCTTATTTGCTCATTTTTTGGGCTTATTATTTGCTTTTCAAAAATAATTTCCAGTTTTAAAGTTGTTAGTTTTTAGGGTATTGATAACTTTGTTTTAAAAAAATTTCAAAAAAAATGTTTTTCAAAAAGGGAGGCATGGGGGTCGAACCCATGACCTCCCCCTTGTATACCAGCACCTCACACACTGCACTCTACTACAAAACGCCCTTGGGACTTTTTCATTCCTAGTTTGCATCACTTTATTTATATAGTCTCTTTTCCAGTTTAGCTTAATCAGCTTATTTGCTTAATTTACTGGCTTATTTATAAGCATTTTTCAAAGTTAGCATTTTTCTTGAAATCTTCATTGTTTAAACTACTTTTCTGTATTTTTCCATAATTTTTACAATTTGTTTGGTATTTTTAAACATTTATTTTCTTTAAAACTATTTTTTAATCATATTAAATTAAATAAAAATCAAAAAAATATAATTCTTTTTTAAAATTTTCTTTTATCATATAGGACCTAGGAAAAATAAATTTGCATCCGTAGGGTCTAAATTGTAAAATTTGTTTTTTTTAAAAGAACGAGATTTAAATCTCTTTCTCGTTTTTGTGTTTTAAGTTTAATTGCCTTTATTTTTCTGTTCCCGTAGACTTGGGATTTCCTTTTATGCCTTATTAATGCTTCCCGTAGAATTTTAAGTCATCCATTGCCATTTTATGCTTTCTCGTAGTTTTAAGTTTAAATTCCCGTGCCTTTTTATGTTTTTCTCGTAGTTTTTAGTATTCCTTAGTTAAATTTCCTTAATTTTCCCGTAGTTTTAGAAAACCAATCAAATCTTGTTCCATTCAAGCATCAATTATCAAAATGACTCTCGACTTTCAATTGCATTCCCTGTTGGGGATAACGACCCGGGAATCATACTCCCGGTTTACTACATTGAGAGATTTTTGATTCTTATCCTCTTATTTATATGTTTATAAGTATTTATATTTATATTTATATTTATAAAAGGGTTGAGGTTCAAACCAATCAAATTTTGACGCTGCTGCCGGGGAGGATTGTATACGATTGTTGAGCCGTTTGACAATTTATTTTTGAAGATCTGTCCGTGTGAAGTTATTTTGCTTATTTTCATATAAAAAAAGTACAAAAATATTTTTTTCTTTCATTATTAGTATATATATATAAATAAATAAATCAAAAAATCAAAAAAAAATTGTCCATAAAAAGAAATAAAATTCACCATCAATATAATACTTTCAATTGAAGTATTATCATTAATAAGTTCCCAAACCAAAGATCAAAACCTTACCTTTTATGTCTCTCGCGAGGTACGGTTCACCTTTGAAAGTTAAACAAACTCTAAGAGGGGTATAAGGCGGGTTGTTCCTAGGAACTACGACCCTAAAGGAGAAAGGTTTTTAATAGCCTCGCGTTTTCCTACTCCTCCGCTCCTTTAAAGAGTTACCGAGAAGCGAGTTGATTATTAGGTTTAAGTGTCTTATCTCATTGTCCGTTATTAAAATATATTGTGAATACATTGTTGAAAAAACAAAAAAAAAGAAAAAAAAAGAAAAAAAATTTAGTATAAATTTTCTTTTTACATTTTAGTGCATGCGCACTCGTTCTCAATCTCGTAATTCTAACCGTCAACAACAACAAGTCAACCCGACTTTTGTTGAACCATTTAATCTTGTGGAACCAATTGAAAATCAAACTCCTCCCGTAGTTACGATGGCCGATAATCGTACTCAGGCGCCATATGCTCGACACAACCCACCTAGGGATATGAGGAAGTCACGATAGTTCCCGAGAATCATCGCGGACAACTTTGAGCTTAAGCATAGATTTGCTTACCCTCGTAACAAAAACAAACAATATTTTGGGACGATGACAAAGAAGACCCTCATGCTCACATTCGATATTTCAACAAGATCACTTCTACAAAAAAAGTCCTGTAACTCCCGATACGTCGGTTAAGCTTATGCTTTTCCCATTTTCCCTCGAGGGTGCCGCCCGGATTTGACTTGAAAAAGAACCCCCTCGATCGATTCTTACATGGGATGATCTTGTTTTGAAATTCATCAACAAATTCTTCCCTCCTTCCAAAACAACAAATCTTCAAAATGAAATCACGAGATTTCAACAATGATTTGATGAAACTTTTTAACTGAGCATGAGACCGATTCAATGAGATCTTCTCGGGCATGCCCCACAACAAGGCTTTTCGGAATTACATCACTCGGTACTTATCTATAATGCTTTGACACTTAAGATGATCAAGATTCGTGAATTCCCGCGCGGGTGGTAACTTTTTCGATAAAATGCCCCGTGATTGCCTAAGAATCATCGAGAGCAAATCCAAAGTTCGTAATTCACGTAACAAACCGGTTGTTGCCAAAGTGAGTGCGAGCACTTCTACCCCCGGTATTTCTCCCGATGTTGCCGAACTTAAAGATAAGGTGAAAGCATTACTTCTCGATATGAAAACACACCAAAGATCCCCCGCTCCGTAAAAGGGCGTCGAGAACATAGTGTAACTTGAGTGGTGCTCATCTTCCCGCAATTGTCACCGCCACAGATGGCAACGTTTAATCGTGACAAAATTCAATGAATTTGTTTCCCAAGCCGCCACAAAACTAATTTGATCAAGGAATACCCGGTTATCCAAGCCCCACGTTTGCCTAATCACTTCGACCTCCTGATTTTCCACCCAATTTAACAAAACAAGGAAATAACCAAACCGTTACGACCAAAACCTGGGGGAAAAATTTTACCACCAAGGCCAAATTTAACATCGAACCCCAACATTAATCAACACCCCGGTTTCCCAAGTACCACCTTACCAAGACTCCGGCACTCGCAAACACAAGGTGTGTCGAAGGAAGATTTTCAGAATTACGTCAAAGCTAATGATGCAGTTATGAGAAATATGCAAAATCAAAATCAATACTTGCAAAATCAAATGACCAATTTAACGAACATGCTTACCAAGTTTGTGAATTCCAATACCGCTTCTACTTTAGGTTCAGGGACACTCCCTAGTAATACCATTACTAACCCGAAGGAAGATTTGAAGGGTATTAGCACCCGAAGCGGTGTCGCTTATCAGAGACCCACGATTCCTACTACATCTTCTCCTCCTAAAGAAGTTGACTGAAACCGAGTGACAAAGACAACGGAGCCTCCTACCTAATAACGAGAAGTAAACTCAAAGACGTCCAACCTCCGGTTGTCCAAGTTCAATCTCAAGTACCAAATTTTGAGCCCGTGGTTGCTCCCGTTAGTGCTCTGATGCCTAACCCGAAACCATCAATTCCATATCCGTCTAGACTTAATGACCAAAAGATCCTCGAAAAAGCTAACAATCAAATTGAGAAATTTTATCAAATCTTTCAAAGATTACATTTCGAAATTAGGCTTCGCGGATTCTTCTAATTCTCATGCGAAATTTGCTTCGACACTTAAGAGTTTGATTGGAAACAAAGAAAAATTAAGTGAAATGGCTAGAACTCTGTTGAATAAGCATTGCTCGGCGGTTCTCCTCAAAAAGTTACCCGAAAAACTTAGAGACCCCGTAAATCCTCAATACCGTTGATTTTTCCCAGAATGGATAATGCTTAGCCTTGCCTGATCTTGGCCGCTAGCATAAATCACCAAGCCATTTATCCCTTGTGAAAAAGCTTTCTCTTTCCGTCTTACCTCCTATTGTATTGAACTCACGAACTTGGCGGACCGTTCGAATTACCCAACCGAGTCGGATTTCTTCGAAGATGACAATGTAAAATGTAGAGGAAGTTCAATTCCACCTGGCCGACTTTGTAGTGTTAACTTTGATAGCGTCCCCGACGTCCCCTAATTCTCGGGAGATTTTTATTAAAACCAGATGTTACATTGATTAGATGTTACGAAGGAGAATTAACTCTTCGTGTTTGAAAGAAGCCTGTAACATACAATCTTTGATCAAATCTTCGAGATACACCTCTAATTACGATGATAGACGGTGAGCTGAATCGACATCATTGAAATGTCTATTAGGAAGTAATTCCTCCAAGAAGTTATCGGTTTTCTCCATGTGATCGCAAGTGACAATCCACCCTTATTATGACCCAACCGTCGTTGTCTACCTCTTCTCCGACTCCTCACATCCCTTCGGGATAGTGATTTCTTCTCCGAGTAAGTCGATGCTTTCCTCCGCTCTTGAAGATGATCCAGCTTCACCGGAATTCTCACTCTTTATAAATGACCCTAATCATTACCACCCTCCCACTCAAGGAAATTATTTTCCTAAAATTTGAAAAGAACTCAAAGTTTGTGAAGCTAAAAATGATAAATCTTCAATTGATGAACCTCCCGAGGTCGAACTCAAGGACTTACCTCCTAATCTCGAATATGAATTTTTGGAAGGTGACAACAAGTGCCCATCCTAATTGCAAAATGACTTGTGTGTCAAGTACAAAGCCGTTTCGCGCTCTCATAAAGTTTTTGAAGTCACACAGGCACACAAGCCATCGCTTGGAAACTCTCCGACATCAAGGGTATTAACCCGGAATTTTGTACTCACAAAATTCTTATGAAAGAGGACTAGAAACCGGCGATCCAACACCAAAGACGAGTGAATCCAAAAATCCATGATGTCATCAAAAAGGAGGTTGGAAAATCTTCTTGAACGCCGGACTTAATTTACTCAACCCGATCATCGAATAGTCCTAGGTGTAAAGCCCCAGTACAGTTGCGAACACGAAAAAGGGTGGCTTTACCATTGTTGAAAATGAAGAAAACGAGTTAATTCCTACTCGATTGGTTTACGGGTTTGGCGTGTAGGCAATTGACTACATGAAAGTTAAATGAAGTCAAACCCTTAAGACCACTTTCCACTACCGTTTATGGACCAAATGCTTGAGTATATTAGCGGGAAACAATACTATTGTTTTCCCTACTTCATTCGAATGTATTCTCGGTTACATTCAATTCCCATCTGACCCTCCATGATCAAGAAACGACAACATTCACGTTCCTTAAAACGAAACGTTTCGCGACTACCGACGCATGCCTTTCTGCTTATGCAATGCACCGAACCAAGTTCCAAAGGTGTTATGCTGGCTATCTTTCCATGATATGACCAAAAAAAACGATTGAAGTCTTTCATGACGACTTTCGGTCTTTGGTGGAATTCATATTCGTACAAATTGCCTCATTTTGAAAATTCGGAGCATGAGTAATTGGACCTTGGTTTTGAAAATTTGGTGCATGATTATTTGAAGCTTGAAAACCTTGATTACCATGAAAATTATTTCCCCGATTAAAATTATTCCCTTGACCTTGATTTTGATTATACCTATTTTGACCATTGTTTTGCACCGGAGCAAAACCTGGTGGTGCCATTTGGTTACTAACACGGTTTGGAGGGTTAACTTGATTGTAAGAACCCGTTGCCGCACAAACACTAGATTGATTGTTATCGGTATTAGGACAATTGTACCAAGCATGAGGCCCACTACAAGTAACACAAATTTCCTCAACCGCTTTAACCGGAGCGGGAGTGACAACTTTTTAGATATAATTTCAACTAAGGTTGAAATTTGATCCGCAAGCTTATCAATTCTTTCATCCGTTTTACTAACACTTTCCCTAGAAGTCGTATTCATCCTAGAAACATTCGATTTATTACGTGAATAACGAACTTTTGATTTATTCTCAATTATGTTCAAAGCCTCTCTAGTCGTCTTACTCAAAAGATTTCCACCCGCCGCGGCATTTAAGGAGTCTTGATCATTCTCGTTTAAACCGTTATAGAAGGTATCAACTTGAGTTAACTCCGTAAATCCGTGGTGAGGACAAGCTCTAAGCATTTCCTTAAATCGTTCCTATGCTTCACTAAAGGTCTCCTCGAATTTTTGTGTAAAACGAGAAATTTCATTCTTTAAGTGAGTGGTTTTCGAGGGAGGGAAAAATTGATTCACAAATTTGGTTACGAGATCCTCCCAAGTCAAGATCGAATTAGGTGGTTCTTTCTCGTACCAAACTTTAGCGGCCCCCTCGAGTGATTTTGGAAACATCATTAACTTAATAACATCGTTCGGTACGTCTCTAAACCGTAAAGTCGAGGTAATCATTTTGAAACTATTAATATGAGCATGGAGATTTTCCCTCTCATAACCGTGAAACGGGCTAGCTTGAACTAGTTGTAATAAATTCGTCTTAATTTCAAAGTGATCCGCATTAATTTTCGGTAAAACGATAGCTTCTCCATACCCTTCCGTGGGTGCACGAAGTAGCTCTTCCATTGTACGTTCCGCCATTTGTGCAACTTCAACGATATTACGAAGCTCGGGTTCGACTACGTTTGGAGCACGTCCTCTATTTTTGTTTTTACAAAAGACGTAACTTTCGAAGACGAAAGGTTCTCCAAATCACGATCGACAAATTTAAACGAGAGAATCTTTAACACAATTCCCCGGCAACGGCGCCAAAAAAACTTGAAGTGTATAAAATAATATATACGTATACAATATAAAAGTGATGAAATTCCTAAACTACCTTTGAGGACAAAGGTAGTAAAAAAAATCACACGAAAATATAATACGTAGGCTTGTAAGTGATTATCGGGTCATTTTACCCAAAGACTTATGAAATTGAGATCTCGTTTGTTATTTGGACAGTGACTTAAATTGGTTCGAAGATGATTGTTTTCTAAAATCCTAATAGTGAGCAAATAAAGGCACAATTAAAGCTAACTACGAAAAACGTTAACGGGAATTGAATAAAAAGCGACAAAAAAGCAAGTACACTAAAATTAAACCCTAAATGATTTTCTAAACTTTTTCTAATCCTATTTGACTATTTAAAAAGAATAGGCTAAGGAAATTCTAAAACGAGGGTGATTAAAGCTTAAAAACGAAGAAAATGAGAACAGGAACGAAATCGAAAACCCGTTCTTTAAAAAATGAAATTACAAAATAATAACCCTACCAAAGTAAATTTCAAACCTAATCGTAAAATATGATAAAAGAAAATTTTATAAAAAAGAATTTTATTTTTTTGATTATTTTTCTATTTTTTATGATTTTTTAAAGTTTTTAATGAAAATAAATGATTAAAAATACTAAACGTTGAATTAAAAATCTAAGAAAATTACTAAAAGTAGCTCATGATAAGCAGAATGCAGGAAAAATATAAAATCCTAAAGTGCTGAACTCAATAAGCCAGGAAAAAGCTTAATAGCACTCGAAGTGCTTATTATAACTAAGACTTAAAAAGTGATAAACGAATTGAAAACGCAACTTAGGACGTAAAAGTCCCAAGGGCGCAGCGGTGAGTGTGTTGTGTGTGGTGTGTTATAAAAGGTTGAGGAGGGTTGAGGTCCAGGGTTCGAGTCCTGCTCACCCTGAATTTCCCCTCTTCCCTTTTTTAATTTTTTTTTGCAAAAACTTTGAAAAGCAAAGTTGTTAAGCAGCTTAAAATAAGCTACCATTGAGAAAACAACTTTTTAGAAAACTAGATAATAAGCTGGAAATTAGCTTAAAACAATGATAGTAACACTTAAACTCTTTTTAAACTTTTTCTTAAAACACAAATACACTAATAAGCTAAAATAAGCTCAAACCAAATCAAATAAGCTATGACTAACCTAAAACTACCCTAATAAGCTACTTGAACTAAACTTAAGCGAAAATGACAAGCCATAAGCTGAAAAACCAATAAGCACTCTTTTACAAACAGTTTGCCAAACAGCCTAAATGCTAAATTTGAGCTTAATTTTAAGCACACAAATGGATCCTTATGGAAATATGACTTGTATTAGCATAAACTATGACCTAAAAGCTATCTAAACTACTTTTAAATAGTATTTTGAAATCTAATTAAGCTAAGAAAAAGCTACTTGAAATAGCTACTTTTAACTTTTAACTATGTTTTTGGATTTTTAAGAAAAGACAAAATAAGCGAAAAAACTAACCTTAATAAGCTATGCACTACTAAAAATTAACCTAATAAGCTAGTTTGAACATGAATTAAGCAAAAACTAAGGACTTATAAGCTAAAAATCTCAAATAAGCAGTTTGGTGAGAAACTGTTAACCCAAACAGCCCCTTAAGGCAACTTTGAGCTTATTTTTCAATAAGCTAAAGGATCCTTATGGACTTTTGGCTTATACCACTTAAAACCTTAACCTACAATCTAATTGAAACAACTTTTAAAAACTATTTTGAAACTCAAATGATCAATGAAAAAGCTAGTTGAAAAAGCTGAAACCTCATTTTACTCTATTTTTGGTTTTTGAATAAAAAGACAAAGTGCTACTTTTAGACTTAAAAACAGATAACTAGATGAACTTTTAAAAACAAAATAAGCTAAAATAGATTTAAATTGACCTGAAAGTTACTTGTATTCTAAAAATTAAGACCTAATTACTATTTTTACCCTCTGAAAATTAATCTAGAAAAAGGCCTTTTGGCAGTTTTGTTGCTGATGCAGTTGGCAACCAAAAACACAAAACTACTAAGTGCAGGCCTAAGGAACTTTGTTCCTACACTTTTAAGTAACCAAATGAAGAAAAAATGGGACAATAACAATAGCTATAAACTACTTGAGCCAAAAGCACACTTATAAGCTAAACTTGAAATCACATATTCTAACTACTTAAAAATTTCATCAAAACTAGATTAAACCTACAAACCACTTTAAATCCTTACTTAATAAACCTAATTATGAAATTTAAAGTGAATCCAAGGCACCAAATGGACTCAAGCAGTACTTACTTGAGTTAGTACTGCTTGTCCCGAACACTCCCTTAACTTCTTCAAATCCATAATCAGCTTATCAAAATGAGATTTAAAGAACAAAGATCAATAACCAGATACTAGACATCTTATAATAAACCTAATGAACAACTATAAGCAATCAATTAAGCCAGAACAATAAGCTGCTATACTAAGCTAATATTTTTGGTTTTTTAACTATTTTATAACAAATAAGTGCAAACTAAGAATTAAATCTAATAATCAAACACAAATAGTATCTAATAACTAAGATAAGCATTAATAAGCAAAACTAAACAACAATAAGCAGTAAATAAGCAATATTAAACTAATTTACAGTTTTAAAGCTAGAAAAGGAAAATGAAGACTTACAAAGGCCTTTGCTAAAAAAGGCTTTAGAATGCTCTTATGAGCAAATCAACAAGCTCTAGCTTATCATAGATAAGCTAGTGAGGTCCAGGAAGCCCATCCTTTATTGGCATCCCTTCCATAATAAGCTGAGGTATTTTGATTGTGGATTTGAATAAGATAAGCTCAACTAAGCTTTAAGAGGTTAAATGAGAGTGTAGCTAGCTTATTAGTTAATATGATTGCTAATTGTGCTTATTAGATCAGTAAGAGAGATTAAATCAATCCATCATTCAATTAAGTAAAACTGAAGTTGAGCATAAGGTAAATGAAACTGACTTTTATTGATTAAGATAAAAGGTTACAAAGCTTTTAATTGAAATTACAATAGAAAAAGGTTACAATAAGCTGAGAACGACTTAATAAGCTAAATGATAATTAAACTAAAGCTACACTAAAAACTACTCCTAGATACTCTTTGTGAGTGAGGAGTGAGCTCTATTTATAGCAGGAGAAGGAAGCTTCTAGGTCTTGAATACACGCCCCTCTTGCCTTTGATCTTATCTGTTGATTCCTTCTAATGATTGGATAATGAGTTGTAGCCGTTGGATTGAAATGTTGCACATGGATTGCCAGCGTAGCAATCCTTGTGTCAGAGAGCTTTGTGCTTCTTTTGCACTATTTTAGTGTAAAATTCCATCCAGAGGTGTGTTTGTTTTAAAGCCGCGTGCCACTCTTGTGTGAGTCTTGACCAATCGTAGCACTTGGTGAAGTCTTATCTTGCCAGCGTGGAGCTTAGTATTAGAATCCTCAAGCCACGTGATTAATAGAAAGGGCGTGGGTTTTTACCCTTTTAATTTTGTTGCAGGGTAAAGTTGGGGATGAAGGGTGTATAGTAACACCCATTCGCGCCCTTTTTAACCGTTGTTTGACCTGGGATAAAAGGGGGGTTTGACCTGCGCTTTTGGATTTGGGCTAAGGTTAATTTTTTTGGGCCACGGTTAAATGGTAAAGGTTTAATATAAGAGACTTAACGACCATTAGTCCTTAAGTGATAAAGGACTAACGGTGTTATTGTTTTTTGGACTTTTTGTGCAAATGGATTTAACATTAAGGGTTATTTGGGTATTTTCAAGGTTTTTTTGTTTTGTGGGATGACCAAGGGTTGACCATTTGACTTTTGTTGACCTTTGCTAGAAACTTCAGGCTCTTGTGCACTCTATTCGTTCCCGTGTTCGTGTTTGTCCGGTTTTGGCCGTTTTCTTGTGATTTTTGCAATATCCGTACCTACACATCACAAATGACAAAACAAGCAATATACAAGCATAAATTGCACAATTTGATCATTTAAATGCCATTTTTGATATAAAAAGGATATGTGATTTCTCACATATCAACGACATCCAGCCTTTGTTCTTGGAATTAACATAAAAACAACGAAATAGCCCAACCGTTGGCTCAAAACCGTGAACACGACAAAGGATCTCAAAATGAGACACCTTGGCTGCACCAATAACGTATAGTTGGGATATGTGGATGTGATAGTGTCTGAGCACGTTAACAAGAAAAGTGGAAAGTCGTAATCGAAAATTGGCATACTCGAAGAATCTAGTATATACACCTATTTTTCCAGTAGGCATTTTATGAATTGTTTGGTTAGGGCTAGGCAATTGTAGATGAACTTTATCAGGAATATGATACGTTTGGCAAAAATGTTTTTAGAGCTTTTAGAGTAAGAATCGACTTTATATCTGTAATACTGCTCATGATAAAAGTAAGCAAGGATTGGGGCCTAACCTGAAAGCCTAAAATTCTTCAAAATAGGGCACAAAGGGAACAGATTTGAAAAGCTTGAAGAACTTTTTAACAATGGTGATTATAATTCGAGAAGATGAAAAAGGAAATAGTGAAAACAACACCGAGTATTTATACCCTCAGTATAGTAAGTGCAAGTTCCTTCCAGATGCTTCCACGTGGCTATGACCTCCGAGTCAATGGCCAAGATGAAAAGTAAAAGATAGTGATGACAGTTAAGCAGTTAGACTAACCAGTCAAATCAGTCAGAAGGTGAAAGGCCATGAAGAGACCACGTCACCCACGTCCCACCTAACAAGGGCAACGGAACATCGAGGAAAGACAAGCACGGTGGGCACAAAAATACAAAGAGTACCGAAACTCGAGTCTAATGATATCTACCGCACGAAATAACAATCTCACACAATAGACACACTAGACTGGGGGGACTTGATGAAGTATAATACGTGTAACAGGCCTCTGGGCCTGGATTACATAAATTATACATAGGCCCAAGCCCAACAAGAAAATCGCAAAGCACAATAGGCCAAAGCTAAGCCCAGTCCTGTGGCCCAAAATAAGACAGACGTGAAAGGCCTTTCGCGGACCAAGAAACATCCGCGGAAGGGGACCCACGTCAGTAAGACACGATTACTGCGGACCCTCATCCGATAAGGGTCCCACTTCGTCCCACTAACAGAAATGAGAGAAATATTAGGAAAACCTAATATTTGGCTTACCTATAAAAAGGGGGTACTCTGACACCCCACAAGGTATGATTATCTGACCACATTTCACACACACATACTCTGACATCCTTTGACAAATATGTTTACTTACTCTTATGCTGGAGTCGAATCATGGGGTCCGTCCCCACGGTAAGACTAACGGTTTACCTCTCGTTGTGCAGGGAATCATCTCATTACTTGATTTAGTACAAGATCTCATCCTTGGGCCTAGTCCAACAACTCCCCAAGTCCAACTACTTAACCCATTATCTATTTTGTACACAATAATCAACTAGTACATTACTAGTATTTGTATAAATATTACATTTGAAACATAATCATCAACTGATACATTACTAGTCTGACGGTTGAAGAACGAAGCCATTCAGTGTTTGTTAGAAAACGAGGTCGTTGCTACAGTAGCCAACAAGAAATATTCGACCGTACGTCGAACCACAAATCATTGCAACAAAAGGAGGCGTTGTTGGAAAAAAACGGTACTAACAAAAAAAGCCCAGAAAAAAACCCAACACCTTGAATCACAATCACAAATCATTGCAACAAGAAATATCCACCACCTTGATTCTCGGTACTAACAAAAAAACCCAGCAAGCTTTCTAGCTAGTTTTTGTTCTCTCCATAATCCACTTGTCATATCAAAAATTGCATTCCTTTGCGTAGCCATACATCCGTATCCCGTCGGGAACCCAAACTAAAACCCATCAACACTTACCTTTACAAATCAAATTCGACATCAATATTACAAAGGATGACTGGTACATACAAAATGCCACACGGACCAGCTGATACAAATCAAGTTCGACATCACTAGTTTTGTTATATAACAGACACTACATGAAAATATCATAAAAAGCTCATTTTATAAGTTTTATTCTGGTCGTATGATGACTAGTTTTGTTTGATATCGACTGGTACATGTCTCCATAACAATATCATAAAAAAAGCTGACAAACAAACGAAACGGTGTTTTAGGCTAGATCAAATATGATGATGGTGGTGTTTGATGACGGAAATGAGATGTGATTGATGCAAAACAAAGGGGCATCCATGGTCGATTTTTATAGATCTGATGGTGGTGGTTATTGATGATGGTTGTAACGACGTGGTTTTCTGGGTGACGCCAGTTTGTATCAAGAAAAACATAGAAGTGAAATGAGAGGGGAAAATGGAGGGGGCGGCAGTGTTGCAGATAGGGCGGGGATGCAAATAGGAGAGGGGAAAAGATAGAGGTGGTGGTGCTAATACCGGCGACGGCTGAGAGGGATTGGAGGGACAATCTTTTGTTTTATGAATCAAGATAAAAAAATTTACAAAACAAGATTTTTTGTTTTATGAAACAAGATGGATATGAGAGTGAGATCCGAATATATTTAGCAGAAAGAGAATAGTTTTTGATTTGTGATTATGAGTGTGACTTTTTATAATGTATAAATGATGTGATAAAAGTCTAGAATATCCTTTTAGTTTTCTTATTTTTTATTTAATAACTAAATTCAAAAAATTCACATGTCATGTTTTTATTGGTGTCCATTGTAGCACACTCTAAAGTGTTTACCACATGAACGCAAAACTATATACATATATAGCTTTTGTAGACTTAGATGGGGTTGTAGAGCTCACGGGTCTAGTTGATCCTAGAACTTTTTGGTTGTCTGCTCTTTGATAGGTCATCGTAATATAAAATTAATATCAGGACAATGAAACTCATAAGGTGCCAAAAGAACAACAAATACTCTCAAACCATCTTAAAGTTTTTTAAAAAACCATCACAAATCCAACAGTTACACAATTAAACTTAAAAAAATCCTCGAAACAAACCCGCCCGTTGGGCTGGTTACGTAACTAGTATATATATATAATAGCTACGTAACCCGCCCGACGGGCGGGTTCGCTTTTGGATTTTGTTTTGATAAGAGATGTGTTTTTGTCTGTTTGGCTTAATTATTATGTGCGTGTAGTCCTATTGGTACGGGTGTATTTTTATCTGTTCAATTATTTATTTATTTTTGTGGGCTTTTTTGGTTTTTGAATTTGTTTTGATAATAGAAGTGTTTGAGTGTGACTGAAAATCCTCTTTAGTTACAAAACATATAGTTACTCAAAGTTATATGAAGATGCAGCCATATTAATAGTTGGTTACCTGAAGTAGTTCACCAGTTGCATGACCAAATTTATACTTACTAAATATAAGCATAGAGCCAATATCTAACCATCTGTCTGTACCAGTTGCACACTAATTTCTATACCTTGATCAGTTGTTGCTGGTAATCAAAATGGCAAAGAGAGCCTGGGTTGGTAGAAAAAATGTTGGTGTATTCGTGCAAATAAAATTTAACATGTTATGCAGAGATGGTCAAATTTAAAATTAAGTGGTAGAAAAGTGTCAAGATACAGAGTAAGGCTCCAGAGTGCTCATTTGCTGAATCATAACTTCAATATCTCTGGAATATATTATATAAGTAAACAACCTATCAAAATGTTGTATAAAAGAGTCATTCAAAATATATTTTAGGAGGTTTACCTGTAGTACCTAGAGGTGTTATAAATGACTACAAAATCCTATCCAATTCTTTCTTCAATAGCAAGTGTAGTCATATGAAACCCCTCTTCTTATTCTATCATTTTTTGTCTCCAAACATCTTGTCTTGTTGAAGATTTAGTATCAAATTTTAACACATTCAACCGATCCTCACATGTCATAGTTCTCTTTCAGACCCTGTCAATAGCACATTTTATATTTATATATTAAGTTTAATCTAATTTGAGACCTATATTAATTGTAGTAAAACTATAATCCAAAAGTTGCCCCTTTTTACCTGCTACGTAACGAACCCATTTGCCACTACAAATGGTGTTCTGGTTAGTTCTGTTAAATGGCCATTAGTAAGAGGTAGTTGCACATTCTATAGTATCTTACACATATTATAAGTTTAATACATTTATAAAATATCTTTAAGGATTTCCAAGTGAAATGTAAAGTAAATATAATAACCTGTAAGAAAAGTATTATGTTGACAGTATCATTGAGTTGCTCAGGCTTCATTTTTTCGCCAACTATTTCTGGTGGCATGGTGGAAAATAAAAGGCAACACTGGGCATAGATAGTAATTGGGGTTGAAAGGTCATAAAAGAGAGTTCTACTAATTGGGGTTGAAAGTAAAAGACGGTTCATTTTTTCGCCAACTATTTCTGGTAACTCTACATTTTAAACCTTGTTCAAAAGTAGTACATTTCTACAACAAACATACTCATATAAAATATGGATAACTTTACCTTCTCCAGCATGTGTTACCAAGAAAATTGATGAACTGTAAGTAAACTATCACTTTAAGAAAAATTACCCGACCGTAATTATGGTTGTCGTGAATGAGCCAGGACTCATATCAGGTTCACAAACTACTGTTGTCATAATATCACCCTCCCATTCTGCAGCTTGACGAAAGGTATCCAATATACCATTCAAGTATTTTATAAAATTAAAACGTAGAAGAAGATCATTTCATATCATAATATATGATGAAGAAAAATAGCCCTACTTGTAATTGGTAACGTTAAAAACAGACCTTTAGACCTGAGCCAATAAAAGGATAATCATATATGGCTTGAATGACTGATGTTTCAATGTCATGACCGATCCCATACCCAATTTTTGCCTCCTTGTAGCTTCCAAAAATCTAAGAATGATGAGGTTTAACAGGAAAAATAAGATAAAAGAATATGTTACAGAAAGATCATAATTGATATCTTATTGAAAGATCGAATGAAAAATAAAATAAAAGAATTTGTATGTACAGACGAAAGATGTGCGTAGTTTGGAGACGGTAGGTTTAAGGCGGGGGTGGAAGTATTGGCATAGGCACGCTAGACGGCGTTCTTCCCGCTGCAGCGTTCTTTTCCATGTGACGTGGAAGATGATAAATAACATTAGATTCTGTAAAATTATATGGATAGCTTAAGAGAAAACGTTATACATACCTGAGCTAAGCATCTCTAATGTACGTTCGAAAAGCGTCACTTTAGACCACTACTCCTTGTTTGTTTGTCCCCAATTTTCTTAAATACTGCAACCCCAATTACTATCTAGTTCAGGCCATATGTGCAAGACACTGTAACTACTACCAAAGGTACAATTCTGAATTAGTACACGTCATTCAGAAAACAAAGAATACACATATACCAAAGAAAGTAAAAGTGCACAAGTTCAAGCAACATAAACAAACACTGACAAACTTGCCAAAGTTCAAGCTCAGTTGCAACTTTTAATTGCTCAAATCTTGTATCAAGATAAAAATGAAGGCTTTCCGGAGCTGTTAGATCAGGTATGTCCCTTCTGCTTCAAGGTCATCTACATCCGAAGCATTTTCTATAACCTGTAATGGTCACCATTTGCAGGTAGCATTAGGTAAAAAAAGCATAACCATAAAAAGTAAACCTCCAACATGCCGAAGCTCAATAACAAAGACAAATCAATCGGGATTCTATTTATTCTTTTCGGACATCAAACATCAGATTTAAGTATGTCTAACTTGTGCTATACAAAAATTAAGATGAAAAGAGGATATGCACACAAAGTAAGTCTGTATCACTAATTGACTATTTGATTTTGGGACATATGTAACTAATATACGTTACTATAGAATCATGGCAGGGTGCTGGAGTCAGGTGCTCCTTGGTTTGTGGTGATCGTGAACCTGTCACAGTGATCTCATTTGGTGTTATGTATGATTCCGTCTTTCTTATCAACTTGAATCTAAAATCTGCAGCGCCAAATTGGAGATTAATAAGAAAACGACAAAATACATAATTTTACATGCTGCAGAAAATTAGTCTTTCATTTTTGTGGTTCAAGTACAACCTACTGGTTCTGGTAAATAATGGAATCTAAGAATCAATCCATGTTTTTGAGGCAATCTCAAATATATGACAGAACACGTATAGGGCTAGCAAAACTAAACACGCATTATAAGATAATAAATAATTTTAGTATGAAACCTTCGTAACAGTATTTATATCAAAGACTATGAAATTTAAGTTTATCTTACTGTATGCCCAGATACCACACACAAGTTTGCCATGCACTCAACAGGTTTATTCGGGTTATGATCCAGAATTCGCATATCATAAATCTTACTCTCAAGGTCAGGATGTGTTTATTTTATCATTGCAATAAATTGCATATGGTACAAATCTAACAATTAATCACTAATTAAGTATGCTTGTTAATACATTT